>JAFIDM010063539.1:27920-71797 GCA_023159025.1 Thereuonema tuberculata
TGTCATATGTTGTAATGTAAAAGCTAATCTAATCACAAGGAATTAGTGATTATTTAATGGATTCATTTTAAGAGAGCTTTAGATAAGATATAAAGTTAACTTATTGTTATTAATAAGCGTTATTAATAAGATTGTTATCACAGCGTTCAATATAATGAAATGAGTAATTTGATGTGACACTAATGTATGTCAATTAATTTATTTCTGAGTTTTAAGATTCACATTGTAATCTTAATTTAAAGATAATGTCCTCAGTGTTTAATTGAATAATAATTAAGCTCAATGATATTTTGAATATTTAGTTTAAAGAATTCATACTCAGATGAAAGAATAAGTATAGAATGAATTCGAGGTTTTTATTCTGATAAGTTCAATCGAACATATGTTGTATCTGATATTAGAACATACATTATAGATACTTGTTGATTTCAATTATTTAATTGAATATAGCGTTAATTGAACGAATAGTATTTGATATGTGTAATTGACTTATGCTTATTTGAATTTAAAGTTAATGAATTCTCGTAGCAACTATTACTTAATAATTTCTCTAGTTAGAGATGTGTCATGATTATTAGTTTTAGACAAGTATCTTGTTAAATAAATTATGTCTAGTATTTTGATGTCAGAATGTTTCTTTTGTGAATATCAAGGTTAATCATTTACTCGCTCTGCGATCATATTCATCTAGATTTCTATTATGATTAATTACTTTAAATTTTGACCGAGTTCCAACATTCGATCATTTATTAGTTAATTTAATCGTAGTAGTTATTCAAAGTTATTTTAGCTGCAGACGCTACTCGCTTTATGATATTTAGAGTTGGTGTGATAACGATGGACATTCGATATTCCCCGTCTTCCTCTTACAGCAATTAATACTATTTCTATGTTTTTCATCATTCGGTTGTTGTGAATGAAATCAAACCATTGGTATTACAACGAATTTTCATTATTTTCGAGACAAACAATTCAGAACTACTTACGTTCTGTTAAAACTGATGGAAATTTCTGATTTCCTTTTTTACTTTTTAAGAAAATTCCAGATTTACTTGGAACTCTTTCGCGAGCGGCCGATGCACGTTGTCGAATCAACAGCTTTTATCGGGAAAACCCACTGGGAGGCTATTTTTCCTTTGGAAATAAAACACACACACACACAAAAAAAAATTCATTTTAATTAACTATAGGTTAGGCTAAGTGAGGTATCGCCCATTCCAGGATGTTTCGTTTGGAAAAGTAAAAGAAAAAACATACTTTTCGTTCCGGGATGACCCTCGATTTCGGAACTTGTTCGCAGTCTTTTAAATAGATCCAAACACAGCCATTATTTTTATGTTATACGGGTGGCTCCGCAAAAGAGTGCCACAGAATTTTCTAATTTTTTTTAAATACTAAAACAAATACTAGCTTTTAATAAAAAATAAGTACTTCTGAATCGTTTCGTTCGAAAATCTCGAAAATTCGACTTAATTCCAATGATTCGGTTGATTTCATTCACAACTAACGAACATTGTTCAAGACAGTTACGCTTTCAATTGATTACATTAATGGCGCGTTTCACTACAATATATCACTACTACACACTACATGTACTATATCGTCTTTACGTAATAAAGTAAATGTAATTTTAAGGCTTCTGAAAGACTTCTTATATCCCCGGTTTGTCTGTCTATGGACACATATCCCACAATGCTTCGCAACGGCTTCTGTTAGCTCAGTTGTAGGTGGCCTGAATGTTGTAGGTGGCCTCTTAGCTCAGTTGTTTAGAGCGTCGTGCTCATAACGCGAAGGTCGTGGGTTCGATCCCCTCCTCTGCAATTCTTATTCTTCATTTTTTCTTCCCGTTTTAAATCTTATCACAGTTTCTCAACTTTAAGTTTTTTTTTTAATCATTATTAGGAAATCAGTGTATTAACAACGTTAGAGTTAAGAATGACGATTATTCCATATTAATAGGGATGGGTAAAATAGCATGGGAGTCGGAAAGAGACTCGCCCGCGCATTTGTTAGATCACCATGGCGCAATCTATTCTAATGTAAAGGTGACTCAGAAGCCTTTGCGAAGCACTGTGATTGACTTACTAATCACTATCCCTATTTTCTTCTTGTTTTTTTATATTGGGATCGATACGCATTAAAAGGATAAACGTGTATTCATTTATTTACTTTTCAAGTACTGGTCTATACAGTACAGTGGAACCCCACCATTCGTCCGCCTCGCTATTCGTCCATCTCGTTATTCGTCCAACTTTTTCAAGTAAAATTGAACTCGCCATTCGTACGGTTGCTCGCGATTCGGACAGCTTGACCTTGTTACTGGGCGCCCCATGCGGTCGCTTCAGTTCAGTCTCGTGCTAGCTTCCGTACGCTACGCATCATCCACGCAAGCTTCATAAAACTTTGTGATATTTTATTGTTATTTTATTGTTATTTTTGTTATTTTTATTGAAAATAGTGCAGCCATGAGTCCAAAAAAGATTACTGATTCAATCAAGCCTAAAAGGAAAGCAGTGAGAACGACAATTGAATTGAAAAAAGAACTCGTTGCGAAGTTTGAAAGTGGATCTCGTGTCTCTGACCTGGCAACTCAGTATGGCATGGCGAAATCAACCATATCGTCTATACTGAAAAAGAAAGACATAATAAGAGAGGCCTATATATTTACTGTTTTCATAGTTTTTATGTATTTTACGCTCAAAGTATTATTACAAAGGTTTAAATAAGCAATCATCTCTGGGTTCTGGAACGGATTAATTCAATTTACATTATATCTTATGTGAAAAAATAATTCGCCATTCGTACAAACCGCCATTCGAACTGCCTCCTGGAACGGATTGTGTACGAATAGCGGGGTTCCACTGTAGTTTAAAAAGTTAAAGCAATCCCATTAATAGGCGGTGCAGGCCCACGGGAGCACGGGAGGTAAGGCTCCCAGCGTTTCATGACCAACGATAGTGGATTGAGGTCTGGAGATCAGCCCGACGCCCGCCCGCCTTTAACTCCCGGGGAAGAAACCCGGTACCCATTCTGCAGGAGGCTGGGTAGACCCTAGGACTCGTTTGGAGGAGAAAGGAGCATGGAAAAAATGCCGCCCTCCGCCGAGGCCGGGAATCGAACCCCTCACCTCCAACCCGCAACCAAGCGCTTACACCGTAGTTACAGCAATTATTTACTCTTATTCAATAAAACACAATAATTGGTGGATAAAAAGTAGATTTTTTTATAGTATTAATCATACATTCATATTCGACATACGATATTTCGTACTTATGACTGAGTCTTGGAATATAACTCAATCGAAAATGAAGGACCACCTGTACAACTACTACCTTTTATTATTTGACAAAATGCACCTTTTTTTTCATTCATTTTTAAATTTTAAGAAATCATGTTAATCCCCTCAAAAAATAGATAAATATTTAAAACAGTTTTATTTGTATTTCATTTAGAATGAGTAAGTTGTTGCTATAAATATTTTACTAAGAATATCAGGTGAAATTCAAATAATTAGAATAGAATTATGATATGATTATTCTATCTTTTAATTATTTAATTATATTATCTTTAAAATTATAAACAAGTTTGCTAGTAATTAGTTATCCTAAATATCAAAGTTTAAAGAATACTACAGATATATTATTATTAATATATATAAAAGGTGGAAGTTTACCAAACTCATAAGATTTAAAAATCAAATTTAAATACTAAATCAAGCGTCATCTGCATAAGTGATGGGAATACTAATGGCTCTGTTTGATTCTGAATTTTTAGAACCTTTGTAATCGTTTGCTTCATCTATTCGCAATGTAGCGATCGGAATCAACTGTTCAAATTCACTGCAATTTTTTTTTTTTTTTTTGGCTCACAAGGGAAGTGCGTGACCTTGAACACTGAGAACCGCACAAAAATCTGCTTAGAATATAAATCGCTCATGCCAAAAACAGTGGTATGAGTCATTCCCATGCAAAACTCAGCTGTTGTCTGACTGCGCCATCCGACTGTGGCATGTTGTATCTGCACTAACACGCACTTAATCTCAAGATATTGTCACCGAAGATAACAAATATTTGCCAACCTCTTGATGTGTACTTCTTAAGGTAATATAAGCTCTACATGAGAAGGATCGTTGATTTTGTAAGACTACAATGTGAAAAACCACAAGTAAAGTAACATAACAGTCATTTCATCATCAGACTTCACTGTGTGCTGTACAATCACCTTTCTGCACTGCAGTACAAGCCTATGTTACAATATGCTTGGCAAAAGGCTGGTTATGGCATCGTTTCAAATTGTAATTAATGTGGCTTTTGATATTGGACTGCTTGAATGCGGAAGTGATGTTGAATGGGAAAAAGTGATTCAGATGTGGATATTGTTCTGTTCCACTTAGCTTTGACCACTTCATTGAAATCCCACACCTGTGCAACACTATCAGGTCAGTAGGAAAAGTTTGTTGTTCTGATAGCGTAATTATTTTAAGCAGAGGGAAATATAGCAATATAGTCACGACATTGACATGTGTGTTTTTGGTCCTATTATACCGATATTTTCTTTCTTCGCGTTACCAAAGTTCCTCTCCCGGAACTTCATAAGGTGATCATTCGAATGTCTTTAGTGGTAAGACGTCCAGTTTTAAATGAGAATGACTCTGTATAGATTTGTTTGATATGAAGGAAAAATGGATGTTTCAAGCTACGTTAGTCTATAAGACAAACTTAATAGAAAATTTTTTTCTTTCCACTAACAAATCTTTCTGTGAATTACATTTTGTTTATGTATAAAAATTAAAAGTGCATATAAATAAACAAAGGATCTTGCACCTTCAGCCATCATGTCATGAGACAGCTGTTTCAGTCTTATTAGGCTTATTCAGTCAGATTTACCCTTGCCTGCGTGACAAAGATGATTTTACCACTTGAGCCTCCCGAAGTGGCCCCTAACAAAATTAATACGACAATGATAATTCACCGTTCATCGCAAGGCCTCAAATTCTTTGTCCCGGCAACTGCCAACCTCAAAAGAATTTAAGAAAGGATAGAGAACCCAAAAGAAACAATGTAAATAAAATAACTGGTTGAATGCTCCTAGTTCAAGCAAACCAGCGGAATAAGATGTGTCTACTTTCTCAAGTACAAGACAACCTACATGGAAATTGATTTTTCATCAACTACTGAAATTTTCTATTAAATATTTTTTTTATTGAAGAATATTTGAATAGTGATTGCATGTTCTTTAAATTGTAATAATGTTATACTATTGCAGTTTTGGTTAATATTATTTTTCTTTTTTAGGACTAGATAGAACAGCTTTGTGTCTTTTCTCTTGAAGCCCATGGATCCTAAAAAGAAGAAAAATAAATTTGGGCCCAGAAGACGAAAACTTGCCGGCAAAAACAGCCTCGAGAGAAGTCTAGACAAATCTATTTTGTCTAGATCCTTAAAATCAAGAAACGGTGAGTATTTGGCTAAGTTACTTTACAATTGAGTTATAATTTAGGGAGAAAGATTAGACTTGTAAGAATGTTTTACCGTTTTTTGTGCAGGATCGTTTCTCCAGAATGCAACCTTAAAGGCTAATAACAGAGCACATGCCCGGGCTCTAGCTGATATGAGAAGTCAGTTCGGGTTGGCTCACCAGCAGAACCTGACTTACCAGTCTGAACAGTAGGCTCATATTCAGCGAATCAATGAATTGGAGCATCTTGTAAGTCTTCAACCTAAAGATGTTGAAAAGAAACTCAGTGAAAGTTACAGGGTAAGTGAATACATTTTATTAATAAAGATACGTGTTAAATCTAGCAAATATCAAATAATACTTCAGTAATGGTTTTTAACCCAAATAAACCAACTAGACAATCAAAATGTTGTATTTGCAATGTTCTATTTCTTATTCCTAGAACACCTTTTCTTATAGTAATAGTTAAAAATTCATACCTGCTTTTCTTTTCCTTGTTTGGTGCAGCTGACAAAGGAAAATCCATGTCTGGATCATTTCCAGATGATTTCAATGCATCGCCATTTCTCCGTTTCCGATGAGTCGCATCAAGGTTCTTCGTTTTTCTTTTCTTTGGACTTTTTTTCTTGGCAGATTCTTTTCCACTGTTTTCACAAACACCTTTTACTGAAGAATCCGTACAAGTGACAATTGGAAATTGCTCCGTTTCAAGAGATGCAGGTTTTGGTAATTCATTTTTAAATACGTCTGCTTTCTTTTTTCTTTTAAAAAGACAGAAAACATTTATAAGCAATATTTTTTTAAATAAAACATGATATAAAGTTTCCTTCCCCTCCTAACTTCCCGAATTAAATTTTTATGCAATTATCGACTGAAAACCAAAAATTTCATTAAATAAACGAGAATTATTAAAAGAAAAATTTCAATAAGATTGAAAACACTTAAAATAACAAAACCATTCTAACTACGACGACTAATCGGTCTTAAATTACGAATTAAACATCTTGTCATGTCCATTAACAAATAAACCAGCTACAGACATGCAACTGTTCTATTTTTATATTCCTTTTTAGCCCTTTATTCTAATGAAACTATTATCTAATATTATTAGGGGAGGAGTGTCTGAGATGGCATACATTTTCAAAATAAATTTTTATAAAATAAAGTACTGTAAAATAAAAGACAAGAACACTAGTAATATTTACAATGGTTATTCAGCAATCAATATCAATATACCAAGAGAGAAAATAATGAATTGAAATATTAAATATTTTAGAAATACCAGACCCTTCAAATATGCCGTCTCACCCACACCCGGTTGATGAGATGGCATATCCGATACACTACTTGCAAACATCACAGATGACAACTTTGGCAGACTTTGGAAGGCCGATACATTGTGCATGGCACCATTTTCTGCAGATCAAAACAGAAATAGAATATTTATAATTAAAATAGAATAATAAATTTGAATAATTTCTATTTAAAATAGAATAGAATAATAATAATAAAAAAAATAATAGAATTTTTCTATTTAAAATAAAATAATAATAATAGAATAATTTCTATATAAAATAAAAATAGAATATATAAAAAAAATAAAAATTCTTATTATGGGTGAGATGTAATGGGTGAGTCGGCATAGTAGTATGCCGTCTCACCCTATGTACACCAACCCAACCGAAAATTATTTTAAAAATTCCGTGCTTCAAATAACGCCTAACAACAGAGTCTATCAGAATCACCACCTTATATAAGTACTAAGTGCACTAAGACTTACCTTAAATCGTGCACTGCTTCAATATCAGGCCAATTCCAAACGTGACGAAATATTTTTTCAAAACAGCGAAACCGAAATAATCACGTCTATCGAACCCAAAATTGCGGCAAGCACGCTGACACTTGCCTAGCACGGCTCCCCAAGTTCGATAGTACACGATAATGGGGTAGCTGGCATCATCAAACATATAGTTTCGAAAATATCGCTGCTATGCCGTCTCTCCCACCATGCCATCTCAGACACTTCTCCCCTATTTACAGTAATATAAAGTTGAAAATTCGTACCTGGCTTTGTTTTCTTTCTTCAGTGCAGCTGGCAAGCTAAGAACCTTGCCAGGATCATTTTCACCAGATTCTAATTCATCGGAATTTATCTTTTTCTCTTTTTTGTGATTCAAAACTTTCGAATTCTTAGTTTTGTTTGTGATTTTCTCAGCCAACCATCTACAGCCAAGCACCCCGCCCCCGTAGATAGTTGGCTTCCCTGCCACCCACATTCACCACAATCACTCACTCAAATGTCATATCTAGACATATATATCTCCGAACGAACTAATAATTGAGGCAAGTCTTACTAATAAAAAAATGTTCTATTGATGGAGATCTTTCCTTACGTATATATCTTATCGCTGTAGGGGTGGGACAGATCTGCCAATTCTCCTTTAAAATTAACAAAGACAATCAATCAACGCTAACTCTTTATTACACTTTCGAATAGTAATATATCCAATTTCTACAATACAAAGATGCCTTTAGAATGTAAACTCTTCAATACGGTCAGATTTATTAGAAGAAACGTGGAATTAGTTTTCTGGAATGTTTGTGAACGATCTACTAAATAGCGCTGAAATAAATAATCGTATAAATGTATTCTGTGGAGTCTTATCTGATCAAAATTCTTGCTCTCATAAAAATACACTAGCAGACTTTACTCTTCAGAGAAAGCCAATTTAGTATGAAATTGTGAGAATTCCTTTTATATCACCATAGAAGCTTTAGTGAAATCACTGAAGTCTGCCGATTTGGCTTGGTTCCTAGTCATAATCATAATTCATCCTAAAGTTTGATGGGGCTGAGATTACGGCTGTAAGAGCGTCACTTAAGTTCTTTCACACCTGTAAAAATCAAACCATTACTGGTTACTTTTCTTTGTGAAGGAGGATCATTATTGGTTGATGAAATACGAAGGGAATCTCATCAGGGTCCGTCATTTCAACCGTTACATCAAAGTGTTGTACTCTGTGATGTTTTCTAGCCTACCAACTCGCTAATGTGTCTTTGTTGCTAAAATACTTTTTTATTTCACAGTGCAATGTTACGTATCCTTCTGCTAACCCTCTAAGAGCATAGTTGTGACGCACTGAGCCACATCCACTCTAACAAAAAGAAGTCCCGATACTTTTGTGCTATATCGACCTTACAGGTGTTCCTCATACGAAAATATCAATACAGCCTTATAAAAGCAATTCTTACCCAAAGGACTTTCAACCGCTGAAATTAGCCTAGTTAGTTAGTCTAGCTAGTTGTTAGTTAGTTAATGATTAGTAGCTCACTGTTTTCGCTCAGTCTAATGCTGTTTTCCAATAGTTTGTATGTTCTATCATATGCACAATTCGTAAAACGTTCCTTAGCCATCAATCTATATATATATATATAAAAAGAAAAGTCCTGACTCACTCACTCACTCAGTCACTGACTCATCAACGCCCAGCCCAAACCCTTGGATCTAGAAAGCTGAAATGTTGCACAGAGGTTCCCTTTATGATAAGGAATAAGGCCGCATTTTTTGAAATTCCCACGGGATAGGGATTAAAGAGGATTTATATTTTCGCTTTAAAGTTGCCTTATCGATATATAGGTTTGTGGCGCCAACCCGCAATACATCGGAGGTATCCGGAGAAGGCAGCAATTTGCTGAATAAGTTTTTTTATTTTTTTTATTTTAATGCTATGTATGCAAGGGTTCTGGAGCGAAGCGACGCTAGTTTACCAATAAATTAACAATAGGTATAAAAACGCACACATTCTTACAATTTCTCTTCTAATATCTTTCATATAATTTTTGAAGCTAATTATCTATAAGATCGAAAACTTTCAATATTCTCTAATATAGACCTTAATGAAAACTAATATTTCTATGCGTTTTTTTTTTCTTTCTGGAAAAATCTTAAAAACAGCTAAAGCAAAGCGGAGCGTCTTTTAAAATTCTAAAGGTTCTACCCACTTCGAATGATTCCTAAAGATGTTTTGTTTTGTTTTTGTTAAACAATGTCTAATTAGATATTGTTTTTTTATATTTTACATTTCTTACTATTGAAAAAGTGTTAAAAAATTTATAAATTTTTATCTGTTTTCTTAATAAAAAAATGTTTGTAGATGTGAAGTAAATTGAAAACATTACAGTCGAGTTTATGAAAGAAGAGCTTTTGATGACGTAATTTCCTTATAGATTGATGTTTCCAGGAGGTAACAGTGCCATCTATCGCTAAAATCCATAACTAAATCTTATAAACATTACGACAACATTCTGGTTTTTGTATTTTCTACAGTTACGAATACGTAATAATAATTAAAATTGAAAGAATTACAAACATTCCACACTATTCCCCTTGCTTGGCTATGCAAAGTTTGCCCTTTCTTGGTCACGCTTATGCGATCACAAAATGACGCCATCTTGGACTGACTGCTCGGAGGTCAAGTTGATGGCGTCAAGTTGATGCTGACGGAGGTCAAGTTAGTGACGTTTGTTTCCAGACAAAATCGATCGCTACGTAATGACCATATATGGCAAACCCTTATTTTTTGAAAAATACTGTAAATCAAAGTAAATAGGAGCAACTGAAGTCATGTATCATATTAAATCAATGAAAACTGTTTATTTCCATAAAACTACATTTCATTATTAAAACTGAGAATCAATAGTTACATTGCCTGATCACAATGGCTATTAAAAAATTTTGAAGGAAAATTTAATAAGTAGCAAAGAAAAAAATCCAACGTGTGAACGTTTAAAGACAAACGTTATTTTAAATTAAAAAGTTTTCATTTTTCTAAGTACAGATATATATTATTAAATTTCTATTAAGTATATATATTCATTGAAAACAAACTTTAACGTCCACAAAATAAATTTTTGAACAAAATATTATTGGAGTGAAATTTTGCTTTTGCACAGTCTAGCCGACATGAACTGAAATCCTGGACAGCTGTTTCATCCTTATTCGGAATCCTCAGCAGGACTTATAATTGATAAAAGGCTCAGACCCGTGTGACAGTTTTATTGCTGTTGTTTTAAGGTTTGAGGGCACTGTCAGGAGCGGAAGGGGTATCCATAACCTTTCGGATGGTCTCAGTCTATCCTCAAGGCTAAATCCTGCTGCGAATTCCTAATAAGAATAAATCAGCTCTCCAAAATTCCCGTTGATGATGGCGTAGACTATGCGGAAGCATAACTTTTGTCCACTAATAATATTTTTTGTTCAATTTCTTTACAGTAAACTCCCGATTATCTGCGGAATTGGGTGGCGCAGCAACCGCGGATAAGCGAATTCCGCGAATAATCTGAATTAGGACGAAAAAGGGCGAAAATTAACACAAAAATGCTTTTAGCATGTTTTATTTACATTATAATGGCAATATATACAGTTACAGTGCATACATTATAAACAATTATTTCACTTTATTTTACTTTATTTTCTTACTTTTTAACCAAAAAAAAATCGGTTATTTGTCTTTGTTTTTTCGTGTCGTAACACCCCCTCTTTATTTTTGACTGAAGTTTCTTCAATAACACTGTCTTCACCTACTTTGTTGATCTCTTTTATTGTTTATCTTATTGTAGATTTTTTTTAATTCCGTAATTTATTGTACAGTAAAAAAAATGGAAGCAGGAGAGGTCCGCGGATAATCGAGAGTTTGCTGTATTTAAATTCAAATAATTATAGAAGTTTGAAAAAAATAGATACATTTTCCATTAAATAAATAAATTTTCTGAATGTATGGTTCAACAACTTGAAATTTTACAACAATTGCTGATAGGTTTGAATATTTGTTTCTTGTGTCCTTGAAAAAGGAAGAAAAAAAGGAAGAAAAAAGTGATCCAACACTATCAGTGAGAATTAGTGATATACTTGTAAGTGAGAAATATTTTTGTAGCTTATGTGTTCTTATATGAATCGTTAATTGTTATTATATGAAAGTACTTAAGAGGACGAATAAACTCATATGAAATTATTATTAAGGCAGTGCACGGAATATTCTGGATACTCTATGATACCCATTTCCTCTGCATTAAACAATAATCTCATTGAGTTTATTTCACTGTTCTCTAATTTTGTTCTCTAAACAAATTATCTTACATAGTTTTATTTAATACGTCAGAAGCTTAAATACAAAGATAATTGCAAGTTCCTAAGAAAATTAATATATAAAATATAATGCAAACGCATGTTGCACACATATACTCACATTTTAATATATATCAATACATGTGTTATTCTTTCTCACCCTATAATACTTCTTTATGATTAATATTGTTATTTGTCTCCTTGTGTTTCTACTCTTGAAAAAGAAATGTTGGGTCGTAAACTTTCGAAATATCGATATAGGGGAGATCCGTGTATTATGGACCCCCTAAGCAAGAATGCTCATAAAACTTGAATTATTAAAATAAAAAGATTTAATTTGTTGGCTGCTCATAACAATTGTATAGCTACATGGTTCAAACGTGGTAAAGTACTCTGGTAACTGTTAATAATTGCAGGAAATAATTTTTTTCTTTTCGTATCGGTGCTATTTATTACACATACGGTCGTATAATATGGACTGAGTAAACCAAAAACAAAACATAAGAAATTAATTAAAATAATTTTTAAAAACAAGCTTTCATTATAATGCACTGAACAATAGTCATACTGTAGGCATGTGAAGTTTCACGATTTTATTTGGATTGTTTTATGAGTTATTATGATTTAAAATTTGCCCCTCTTTACCCCTCTTATGGATCGAATTTTGAAAAATTTAAATTATAAAAATTGTACGACTTGAATTACATTACGCAAGCTCTAATTTGTGCTTTTCGTTTAATATATTAAATAAAACAAGCTTCAGACTCATAGTAATATCCTTAGCAACCAGTGGTCCATATTACTCAACAGCGCACGGTTCATATTACACGCATGGACGGAGCAACGTTGTTTCCAATCACATATCGCTATGCAAAATGGCGCGCATAAAACACATGTCTGGATTGTGAAGAAAATAAGTACATTTGCTACTATTAACGTGAAAATTATATTAAAATTACCTAACAGCAGAAAGTAATACATTCATTCTGACATGCCTGTTACATCATGATCATATAAAACGCAAAACACAATTTAATACTCGTCCAAATGAAGGCACAAATATAAGTCACCTCCTGCTTTGGATAATATTCACCAAAGGCAATGGGATGGTTCTGCTAACTAGTGGTGAACAGATAAATTTCAACAAAGTCCGTATTACACGATGGTCCCTAATACATGGATCTCCCCTATATTTATTTTTCAGATGTTTATTAATAAGTGAGTAGGGGAGACCAGGGTAAATTGATAGAGGGGCAGATTGATACAGTGAGATTGCATTCTCAGAATCGCCCCTGTAGAAGAGGCGTTCCTTCAGTATCCAAAGGATGGACGTGTGACCGGTTGAGTAGGAGTTTCAGTGTGAAATTATCCTACTAAATCTTTTTTCAGAAAGAAAAGTAATTTTTCAAAGTATAGTTTCAAGTGGCTTGTAAACGAATGTTGAAGAAATCTTTCTTGGCGATAATTCGTTTCCTCAGTAAAAGGTAAGAAAACTCAGTGCCATTGAATGCTTCTCTGTGTTTTCTGTTAGGTTATGTTGATTCAAATGAAATGGAATAGAATCAATAGAAATAAACTCAGTCGCTTTCAAGCGTAGTTCAACGTTCTTGTGAATGTCTAATTGAGGGGTTTTAAGCCATACTAGCCTAACCCTCAAAGAGCAAATTATTGATGCAATGGTTTGAAAGGTTTGGTGGTCATATCCAAAACAACAATATACACTTCGCTGCTATAAGTTATATAGCTAATTTTCTTTACTATATAAATTACAGCAGCAAAGTGTATTTTGGTTTTTTTTTTTGTACATGACCACCAAACGTTTCAACCCATTTCCTCAATAATTTCCTGTTTAAGGGTTAGGCTAGTATGGCTTAAAACCCCTCAAATAATTTCTACGAAGATTGGAATAAGACCTAAAATTTTATTGAAAGTAAATTTTTTTCGTCATGTTTTTTATCGTAGTATTTGACTTCCAAGGGTTTCCGGTGGTTTTCATTTTTATCTTAAAATGCTTAGTAGGCTACTAATGGCATGAATCGGTTTTTTTTCCAGAAACTTTTGAATTTTGAAAATATATATCATGGAGGCAGAGTTTTTCATAGATACTTAGAAACACTGTTGTTAAAGTTTACTTGAAAGTTTACATTTCTTATTACAATGTATTTTTTTTAATAAGGATAAGTACTTTTGAAATACTTTGAATAACAACAGTTTAAAGCATACAAGATGGAAACAGTGACAGTGTATCAGCTCGACTCAAAAAAAGGTATTATGTGACTTAACAGTTTAAAGCCTTTGCTTTTGCTTCTTAATAAGGAATAACAATATTTCAAGACCTTCTAACAACGATGGAATGCAAATACCGAGAAATAAACCTAAATTGCCGCAAATATTAGCAAAAACTGTAAGAGCACTTAATTTAAAATATTCAAGAAGAATAACGAATATTTTACTTTGAAAATAAACATAAACTATATACATTTCTAATCCAGTAAAAGGTATCTTGAAGTCTGCTACATCTTTAACAAACAAATATTCTTGGGATTTCTTGGGGCATTGGCACTTATCTCCTTTAATAAATTTACCCAATAGTACTTTTGAAATTTCCATAGAATCATTGAAAGATTGAGATTCTGAACACCAGCTCATCTTGGAATCAGCCATAAATGGTAGTCTAAAATAAAAACGTAAGAATGTAGATATACAGATATTGAAAAATCAGACTTAGATTTTTGTTAAACTACACTCCAGCTAGAAATTTGGAGTTGTCTCCAATTAATAACATAGTGCTTCTGTTTCTGTACTTCACGAAAATAAAATACAGTCGAACCTCTATTTAACGAACCTCTATTTTTCGAATTTCTCTATTTTGCGAACTTTTCATTGGAACCAAGAACATTTTGCTAATTTCTTCGTAAAATAACCTCCAAATAGCGAAATGCATTTTCTATTTAACGAACTTTTTCATGGTATCTATTTCTTTTTCTCCATGAAATGTTTATACAAAGCGCCAATCGCTGTCATTCTTTGCATTTCAACCAGGAAGTGCAATCCCCAGTCCACCCCATATCCTCTTTCACCCTCAATGATCACGGAAATGATTATGATGCAGAAATAAAAAAAAATCTTCATATGATGAAATGTTAAAATCATTTGAAACAATCCGACGCGGATTACAATTTGAAAAAAATACGCCTGAAGAGTTTTTGGTGCATTGCAAAGATGCGCGACGTACTATAAGCGAAAACACTTTTTTCGTAAAAAAAAAAAAAAAAAATCTCACTACAAAATTAACAGACTATATTATTAAAATTTAAGTACGCATGTGGCAATGTATGCTTTATGTCATTAAAATTATTACTTGTTTTAATAATATTTATTGTTTATGTATTTTAAATCTGTTTTATGTAGTTTAAAATAATTTTAAAAGGTTAATCTGTATTTAACGAATTTTCCATATAACGAACTTTTTTTCGGGATTTAGCGACTTCCTTAAATAGAGGTCAGACTATAATTAAAACATTCATAGCAGTTAAATGAATAGTATTGCTAATGAAAGCTTAAAAAAATAAGCCGACATGTGAATGTTTGGATGATTTTATTAACAAGATATGAAAACCAGATTTTTCTATTAACAACCAATTGGATATCCGAATCCGGTCAATATTTTCAGAAACTGAAGGCTACTGAAATACGAAAAGTTATGTAAGTATTTAAAATTTATCTTATTGAGTAAAAATTAAAATGCTTCATCAAATACTAGGAATTTTTGCTCTTCATATTTGAACAACATAAAACTGGTTGTGACGTATTTTAAAGTTTCGTTTCATATAAAAAGTTTGTGACACTCATATACGCTTCTTTGTTTGAATCATTTTGAAGACTGAGAAACAAAATGTATTAAGATGTGGAATATACATTGTCCGGCCGGTTTATTAGGTACACCCCTGCTGTGAGAATGAATGTTTAGACCCGTCTTGTCTCCCAAACAAGCTGGTAGGGGCATAAGTCTTATATCAAGACACGGGGACTAACACCCGCAGAGCAGGTTTCTGTTGTCCACACAAAACAATACATCACATAAGACAAAAAACAAACAAGAAAAACGGGGGTGTTAAAAATAATGCAAATCTCTGATTTTTTCAATATTCAGCAATTGGAGGATGTGCAAGATAGAGTTGCACCCTTCTCACACTGGCCGTCAAAGTGAAGGCCGTCAAAGTCCCAACCAATGTGTTTCAGTGCAGTTCATAACTTCCCTAGGCATTGCTCTCACAACCCGGCAGATAGTGTCATAGTGGGGGGGGGGGGGATGTTTTCCTGGAACACTTGGGTCCATTGATACCTCTGGAGGCACGTCAGGGTGCTAGAGCGTACCTAAACATCATATATATTAACAGTTTATCCTCATGCAGATGCTACTTCCAGCAGGATAATGCGCCGGTGCACAAAGCCCGCATCCCTATGGGATGATTTGAGGAACATGACGATGACTTTTTCTTGCTACAGTGGCCCGCTTAGTCCCAGGATCTCAGCCCGATTGAAAATTTGTGGGATGAACTGGAACGGGCTGTTCGCTCCAGGCCTATACCTCCATCAACTCTCCTGGAACTGTGTGACAGACTCAACAACGTTTTCAGCATCTTCTGGAATTCATGCCTCCTCGAATTCAAGCTGTTTTGAGGGCTAACACGCTACTACGTAGGTGTATCTAATAAAGTGGCCGGACAGTATATATATTTTATTTGAGATTATCTAACATTAATTATTTTTTCTGGACATTTTTAAAACCATATTCATAACTTCGTAAAACTACGTTCATTGAATAGTCTTGATGTAACTTCTTATATCATGATGGTGTTTTGAATTAGAATCCAGAAATAACGAAGGTGTTCTTATTAAAACACAGCAGCATCTATAAGTGACAGAGAATTACATTTTATTTTTGTAAACATGGTTAGCCAAAATTTTGAGGGCTTTCTAGCTTCCTTTTACTTTTATAAAACTATCAGGTAGTTGTAGATCAAATACAAAATGGAAAATTCCATTTCCCGCATTGGCTGATGGGAAAGACTACGAACGTTTGACATGTGACCAGAACGTAGGCTTATTATGGTAGATAAGCCTCCGACTTTCCTCAAGCATCTCGGTGATCCCAAGATGAAGAGCCGTATTCCTGTAATTGCTATTTACGAATGGAAGATGGGCAGCAACGCGAGCGAGGTGGCGAAGAACATCAACACGTCGATTGGATGTGGAGAGAACCAAATCCCAAAGCATGGTGCACTGTTGGTTACAGAAGTTGGTCCCAGAGCTCGGTGATGAATGTGTGAAAAATCAAGAACGCTTTAGACCATCGTTAGTCCTCATCGACGTCGAAATGAAAGCTTGTGTGGAAGAGGATATATGAGACCCTCCGACATCTTGCCGAGACGTTGAGTGTCCATTCTACAGCCATTTTTCGCCAGCTGAAGGCAATCGGCAAAAGTGAAGAAGCCGACTGTATAGCGGACTACTGCAGGTTTGATCCATTGGGCCTTCCATGTCTGGACAGACGGTCACCGTGGCTCGGCACAGCTCAGATTTGGAGGTGGTATACATCAAGTACTGAGAAACGTCTGGCCTTCTCCTGCTCCATAACAATGCACGTTTTCACGTTGCAAAGCATACCAAGGAGAAAATCCCGCAGCTTCGACGTAAGCTTCTTCAGCATTCATCTTAGTCACTTAGACTTGGCGCCCACAGACTACCATTTGTGTCATCATTTGCAATTCTATCTGAGGAACAAACGCTTCCACAACCAGACCCAGCTTGAAATGTCTTCGACGATTTTGTCAGTTCCTGTGCCTCTGATTTTTTTTAAAAAACGGCAAATATCAGTTTTCTGATCTTTGGCAGATATGTGTAGATGCGAATGGTTCTTACATTTACTGAATTTCTTCATTGCTATTAAAGTTATGCAATGTTGAAGTTCGAATGCCAATGTTCCCATTTCATCTGCAACAACATGACAACAGCATTCGGAACACAAACAGTTTGTAGACTTTTTTATTTAAAATAATAAAATTCTTTTCAGAATTAAATGAAGATAGAAGTATTTTACGTGTGGAAATTTTTTTTTATGAACTAAAGAGAAATGACGCACAAAACTAAAACTGAATAAAACATATATATCAAGGGTAAATATTTCTTTGCTTTTAAAACATATATATTTACAATTAAAAAGAACCGGTTTCGCTATATACAAATAGCTTCCTCAACTAATATAAAATAAATGAACTGGTGCTTAAATACAGTCAAAGCACAATACATCAAATATAATTACCAATGAAATAATTTAGAAGACGAAGCCAATCAAATGAGAAGCTGCTATCATAACGTAACAGTTACTGCGACATACCCCGAACAACCTCGGAGCTGTCTGCAAGATAACCAAGCTAGTGCAAGTGGTTCCGCCCATAGAGGCTGCTTTAAATGCAAAACTTTCTGACTATTCCTGTTAATTTAAGATCAATATAGGGAATAATATTCGTCATTCTTTAAGTAAATCTCAAGCTAAGCCATTTAATCCCTTAATATTTAATGAATTGAAAGAAATTAGGAATAATAACTTAAAAATAGTCAGATCCGATAAAGGGGGAGAAAGTTATTCTCAGTCAGGAACAGTATTCAAAAATGGGCAACTCTTTTATTTCTTCTGGCTTTTCTTCCGGCATATCATATTTTTCTAATAAAAAGAAAAAAGTGTTGAATTATAACAAGAAGACATTAAGGGAACTAACTAGTAATGGCGATATCCTTCACAGTTTTGCGGATGAGCTTAAGGATAGCTCTCTTAAAATTCCGACTCTTTTATTTTCGGCCCAAAACGCATAAATGTAGAAATGCTGATAATTTATATCCTGTTCGCCCCATAGTGAATTGTAATGGTTCGGCTATCAAAAGCTTGTCTAATTTAATTTATCAGAAATTATCATGTTTTTTCATTAATTCATTGTTTTCTTTGCGTAACAGTACTGAATTAATTGCAAAATTAGCAAAAATTGACCTTGTAGGTAACTTTTCATGTTTTTCTTTAGATGTTGATACTTTGTTTACTTCCATCACTTATGATTTGGTCTCTCAGGCTTTTCAACACTTTGTTACAAAGTATTATACTGTATTCATTAATCAACAACAATTTAATAGATGTTTAAGCTTAATTAACGGTCTTTATAGCATGCAATTTTTCTCCTTTGAAGGTAGATTTTATAGGCAAACGTCCGGTTTGTTTATGGGTCTGTCTGGCTCCATGATCATTGCTGAGTTGGTTATGAGTTTTATAAAAGACAGTGCTTTTCTCATTTTTGATGAAGGACAACTTAATATTCTTTTCTACGGTAGATATATTAACGATCTCATTTGTATTCTGACTCAGCTATTCAAGATTGAATACTTGATATCATTAATGGGATCCATCCTAGTATCAAATTTTCTATTGAGAAAGAAGTTGATTGTAAATTGCCTTTTCTTGATGTGTTAATTACTAGAAAGGATAAGAATATATATATATATACGTCGGTTTATCGAAAACCAACAAGTCAAGGTATAACATTGAACTTTTATTCACAAAATCCTCTTTCTTTTAAGATCAATTGTATCATTATGGCCGTTTAGACTTTCAAACACTATTGAAGATTTTAATATTGAAATTGAGACTATTAAAAAAAAAATTTTAGCCAATGATTACCCTGAATTGTTCGTAGATAATCAGATAAGAAGACCTTGTCATAAACTTTATCATAATGATTGCATATCTTCTAATATACAAACTACATATATATCCATACCATATCATCAGCAACAGTTTAAGAAATTTACTTCGACCTTCACAATTTACGTTAACATCTCCTTCTGACAATAAACTTTTGCGCTTCTTATTGTTTAAGCCAAAGCGATCTTCTGATCATTCTGAATATAAAGGTGTGGTTTATGCTTTGAAATGTACTCATGGGGACTGTTTTTAAGTTGGGGAAACCCGTCAGAAATTAAAAACGCATATTCAACAGCATATTGCTGCTTATAGAAACAAGGACAAAAATTATAATACTTATACGCATTCTGTTTCAGAGAATCATCAATCTAGCAAGTTTTGATAATGAAGCAGACGACGGATCTCTTGGTGTTAGTCCGGCAGTGGATGTGGTTGGTGACGTCAACTTATCTGGCAGCTCCGAGGTTTTTCGGGGTATGTAGCAGTAACTGTTACGTCATGATGGCAGCTTCTCATTTGATTGGCTTCGTCTTCTAAATTATTTCTTTGGTTAATTATATCTGATGTATTGTGCTTTGACTGTATTTAAGTACCAGTTCATTTATTTTGTATTAGTTGAGAAAGCTATTTGTATACAGCGAAACCGGTTCTTTTTAATTGCAAATATATGTTTTATTCAGTTTTAGTTTTTTGTGTCATTTCTCTTTTGTTCATAATTAAATATAGTGTTTTAAGTAACACAACTGAAGTAATTAATGATAAATTAGTGTTACCTGCATGGTACATGCTTCTCAATTAAATCACTGAAGCATTTTCTTTCACAACGAACCACATCCAACTGATCAGCAACTGGTCGTTCACGGTGATGAAGCCGAATAATCTTAAGAAAATGACAAAAATAAATAAATGAATACATTATAAATTTTTGGAGAGAAAAACAAGGCAAAGAGTCACCAAATTCTTCAACAATCCTTCTTCGTTTCATCTTTTAATATAATTAGATATAGATATAAAAATCATAGATATGGATATTAATATAGATATAGATATAGATTTATGACTTGAGAAAGGGAAAACGAATGTTCTCGAAAATTTGCTGCATTTATTTTCAATAAATATTTTAAAATACTAATGGAAGAGTGTGGAAATATCTATATCTAATTAGAAGGAAGGAGTTATTTTTCTCTTCATTTGAAAAATGAAAACATTCATATATTTGATACATTGCTCAATAGTTTTGTACAAAGTCCATCACATTAATTTTCTAATTGACCAACTGCTATTTAGTCAATATTTGCTAGTAAAATGAAGACAAGCATGATGTTTTGAAGCATTCACAGATTACTGATTTCGACAAAATGGTGTCAATATCTGGAAAGTTCTAGAATATTGCAGTGAGTAGAAGATAACTAAAAACATTTGCAAAAACATTTAAGATAGCTATTCTCTTCAGCTTTATCGAAAATACAAGCAAGGAGTATTGCATTGTAGCATTCATATATATAAGAATATTTTCATTTATGCAACATCTTTAACATTCCAGTGTTTTCATTTTGAACCAAAAATGACGTAAATTTTCCTTTGGAATTTTATTGAATAACAGCTACAGACATTCAAATTATCAATAAACCAAAAAGGCGTAATTTCTGTGGCTTGTCTTCAATTTCCTTTGAGCCTGATAAATTCGCAGACCCGGAATTGGATCTTTTTCTTAAGTTTTGATTTTTTTATTTTGCTTTTGTTTTATTGGGAACGAACAGGCGGGTGCGTCGGTGCATTTCCTTACTTGGTTTCGTGATGTGAGCATTCGATAGAGGGTTTGTGTGGCTGATGAGTCCATAAAGAGGACGAAACGATCGTCCCACACTCCCACTGTCGATAGCTCAGAGGCGAAATCTTTTGTTTACTTTGGTGCCTTTTTGGTTTATTGATTAATTTATTACAGGCACATTAAAATTTCTCTGTAATTCAGATTATCTTTACCTTATTAGCATCTAACGACACAATTGTCAGTCTATCTCCAACTCGAATCCCAAGAAGAGGATCTATGAGCAACGGATCATCATAATCTTCATGAATATAAAGCTATTTAAAAAAAACACACTTTTTAGAACATTCAGTCGACGCTATTTCTCCAATAAATATCTTCTTTAATTCAATATTTCATTTCTTTATAGAAGAAACTTCTTCAGGTTAAGCGAGGACAAGAAAATCTTTTCCTCTTCCTCTCTGGAATTCCTTATTAATTTTTTGGGGGAAATCGAAACCGCATGTTCCACTCTGTACGTCCACCGAAAGTTGTTCGTCCAATACATTCCTCGCTAGAGGGCTCTGAACACCTCACGGTATTTTATGCCCACCTATTAGATTAGTAATCGTACAGGAGCTCACGTGATGTCGAGAAATACTGCAACTGCCCAATGAATATTATGAAATTATGAAATTCAATGAGACAAATGATATCTAGTTATTAGTCTTTTGAAATTAAATTTCTTTATACTTTGTACAATTAGATGTTGAAATTAAATTTCATTATTTATAAAGGCGTTGAAAACTTTTGTAAATGTTTTTGGTGGTTTTAATAAATAGTAAATATAAAGAGTAAAAATGATACAATATACATCTTTAAAAACCTCTTTTTATATCTGACGATATTTCGCAAAATTCTAAAATTGTGAAGTCTTTTTTTTTTTCAGCAATACCATGAGTTTATCTTTTTCAATTATACAACATAATAATAATATAAACATGTTTCAATTATATAATAATATGACTTAATAATAGTCGTATCATTCTCCATTTTACAACATAATAATACTGTAATCATTTGTAATTACACAACTAAATAATAATGTAATCATGCCTCAATTATATAATATGATTCCTCTATAAGTATTTTGTCTTATTATTATTGAAACATGATCACATTATTCTGTGATATAATGGAAAATAATAAGACATAATACTTATTGGTAGAGGAATCATATAATTATATAATTAAGGCATGATTATTTAGTTGTGTAGAAAATGATTACATTATTATTTTGTTGTATAATTGAAAATGATAAACTCTTGTTATTGTTGAAAAGAAGACTTGAAAAAGCAAAATGATAGAATTTTGCGAAATATCGTCAGATTTAAAAGGAGGTTTTCAAAGATGTAAATTGTATTACTAAACTGAAGAAATCAAGGATGATCAATATAATAATGAGTAAAAAGCTGTACTCTTTATAGTAAATAATAAATAGCCAATTTAAAGAGTAAAAAGCTTGGATTAGATGTAGTGAATAAAGGCTTAAGTTCATAAATCAATATTATTGAGAGCACATAGTAATTATATCTCTTTAATTACATTCAAAACTGCTGATTATTCAATAGAAACGTTTTCAGATTATTCTTTCAATTAAGCTTTTTAATTTTCTATCATTTTATTATCTTCATCTCATGTCATTATATGTAATTTCTTGTTTCAATCTTTGGGGTATATATGTTCTGTACTGCTTAGCCCATGGTGTCATTATACATCGGAAGCACAGTTGTTTTTTAATATTTCAAATGCGCAGTTTGAAGTCTTATGCTTTAAAAAAATTCATTGAGGCCGCTCTCGCTGGCACATGAATTTTCTCACTGGTTTTTTTTCATTGTGTATTTTTTTCCTTTGAGGCACCACTGCGCTTCCAATGTATTGTTCATACTAGCCTCAGTACGGTGACCTTGTTATTTACTTTGACTTCTCCTGGCTGATGATCGCCAACGAGCGTGAAACAGCTGTTCCAGGATGTCACTTGGTCACTTGCGAATAATTTGGTCTCATCCATTGTTATAGTGTCATTATATCTCTCTTAATCTGTCTATGAGTATGTCCACCTCGTAACTTTAAAAACAACATTAAATTTTGTTTTATTATTAAACGAAATTTAAAAACAATTTCGTTTAATAATTGTTTAATTTTTATACCATTATAAAACAGAATAAAAATTGGAAACTTTGAAAACTTAAATAAATTAGAAAATCACATAATACAAAATCATTGACCTTTTAACATTTTTCATTAAATGATTTAATCTATTACTTTATTCTATACAGAGTTTATTAATTTTTAGTAAGGCTTAAATATATTTCAAGAAATTGTTGATGATGTTAATGACCCTGCAGGTGGCTCTTTTTAAGCATGTTGATTATATCAAAACGTACTTCTGATCAGTGGCGTAACAACGGGGGGTGGGGGGCATAATCATTAGTGCTATCTATAAAATTTTTTTCCGTAAGTTTCTATGGATATAAGATTATGATATTTAGTTTTGTGGTGTCGATAGTAGAAGCAAAATGTGAGGAGTGCTTAATAATGAGGGGGAGGCAACGGCCAGGAACTCCCGCCCCGGACCCCCAAAGGCGTTGCTGAGCCACTGCTACTGAAATGTATTTGATAAACGATTGAAAAAAATACCTTTGATGGAACTGCCGATTGTGCTTTCATCATAAGCAAATTTGAAGACGGTCCCTCATAACGTACTAGTTGTGCTAAAATAAAAATGTTGAATTTACTCGTGAGTTTTGTCAGAGTTTATAATTATATTGGGTCAGTTTCTACCAGAATGTCTTTTGAATATTACGTTAAAAGATATCATGATATGGATAATTAATGATAACATTGGGAGAATTTGGATTATTAATGTACTAGTTAGGCAGTACTTCAAACGTGATGGATGGTATTATCTCTTATCATTTACACGATCGATGACATTTCACTGAACTTTAAAATTTCTGAATGTCAGCGTTATGTTACTCTGATCACAATTCGTAATTGAATTACTCCACTAGATTACCCGCACTTCAATTATTTATAGAATGAAATTCTGTATCATTGAAAGAATTAAACATTGTCAGTTAGTATTTCTAAATATCAATACGTAGTCTTGTGATAAAATGAATAAATTTCTCTATTAATAGGGAATTTGCCCGCGCACTTAGTCAAAAATAAAAACATTAAAAAGTTGAAAAAATATATCAATGATAAAATGGACGACCAGTTTCGGTTCAAAATATAGAACCTTTATCAAGTGGGGGAGGAATTTAAACAACACGCTTTATATAGAAAAAAAATTAAATACACTTACGGAACATGGAAAGGAGGGCGGAGACCTCATGTGACGTGATATTGAAGGAGAGAACTATGGAGTGTTAATGGGAGAGGTCGATTTATCGATGGTGGATGTTAGGTAATTCATTCTTAGGTTTTTTTTTTTCTTAAAACCGCATTGCTGTAGGTTTTGTACTGTGATACATTCATTGTAACAGAGGGGGTCCGTGAGGATAAAAAATGATTCCTTGTTTTCTTTACAAATGATAGTGACACGAGAAAAATCAATGCTGTGATTTAATTCATTTACATGTGAGGCAGTGTTATAATTCAAGTATTTATTCTTAATTGCAAATTTATGCTGTGATAGGCGGATTAATAATTTCTGGTGCGTTTCTCCAATATATTTACATCTATTTTCGTGTGTACATGGGATCGAATAAACTAGCCCTTTTTGTGAAGTGGGATCAACTTGTTATGGTGGAAACTTGATCGGGTTAAGCAATTTGAGGAGAGTATTATTGCTGGGGGAAGTTACTGAGATATTGAGAGGTTGCAGTATTTTATTGAGTGCCTGGAAGAGGCCCGGAGTGAATGGAATCGACACATAATTTTTGGGAGTGTGAGATAGTTGTTATCATTATTATAATGAGAGCGCGTGGCATTAGTGATGTATTTATCGGCGAAGTTTCGCGTGTAGTCATAAAGAATGAACAAAGATCGAATGTTATTGATTTCATTTTGGAAATTAGTTTTTTTTGGAAATTAATTAGTGTCACTATCATTTGTAAAGAAACAATGATTTCTTAAGAAAATGCAAGGAATCATTTTTTTATCCTTACGGACCCGTTCTGTTACAATGAATGTATCTCAGTACAAAACATACAGAAATACAGTTTTAAGATAAAGAAAAAAGCCTAAGAATGAATTACCTAACATCCACCATCGATAAATCGACCCTCCCATTAGCAATCCATAGTTCTCTCCTTCAACGTCATGTCTCATGGGGTCTCCGCCCTCCTTTCCATGTATTTAATTTCTTTGCTATATAAAGTGTGTTGTTTAAATTCCTTCCCCACTTGATAAAGGTTCTACATTTTGAACCGAAACTGATCGTCCATTTTAGCATGTATATTTTTTTAACTTTTTAACGTTTTTATTTTTGACTAAGTGCGTCAGCAATTTCCCTATTAATTCAATACTCAGCGCACGTAAAAAAAAACATCTCAATTTTAAATTTCTCTATTAGCTGAAACTTTTCTTACTTCAAATTATCTACACCAAGATTTCCATAATTTCATTTCATAGTATCTAAATTGGAAAGACGGTTCTGTGGGAAATTGCATCCTTTCAGGAAACACATCATATAAGTAATGCCACATTCGAAAATACTCCTCAGATAATTTTTTGATGTATTATCGGATATATAGATTTAAATTTTAACGTTATTAATTTATATATATTTATAAATTTTAAATTATTTATTCAGAAATAATTCTATGCAAAAGTTTAACGTGCGTACAAATACATGAGAAATAAAAGAAAGACGCACCAGACTAAGAGTTCACTGGTCTGTTTTTTGAAATTGTGATACCAGGAATCCAAGATGGACCATTTCTGGCTTTCTGACCATCGTCAGTTGGATCCGCCCAGTATCTTACATCTCAGTGAACTCGGAAAACATATAAAGAAAACAAAAGTAACACCACAATGGACCTCCAATTAAAAAAACATCAAAACTTAAATAAAGAATAAAAAGGACCAATGAATTAATCCCCGCTAGCTTAGCATGTAAGGGATCTACTTTTAACTCATACATATTAGAATGCTATTATTGATTTATTACTCTGTAAAATTTTAACATTTTTAACATATAGTTGTAGAAGTTTATTCCAATTTGCGAAGTCATTATTTGCAGTCTTGGTCCATATTTAATATTGTAAGAACTACAATTTTAGGCCTAGTACTTTTCATACTTACTCGGATTTGATTTTGTTTCATTATTAGAATAAGAAGGATAATTGTAGTAAACGTTAATCATGACGTTTTGAACGATGTGCTCTGATTTCAACCAGTGGTGATTCATGTTTTAAACTACCGCATGCTACAGTTCAGTTCATGAAAGAAGATCATTTGATGACGTCATTTCCTTATAGATTGATGTTTCCAGGACATAACAGCGCCATTTATTGCTAAAATCCGTAACTGAATCTTATAAACATTACGAAAACATTCTGGTTTTGTATTTTCTACACTTACGAATAAATAATAATAATTAAAATTGAAAGAATTACAACCGCCATCTTGGACTGACTGCCCGGAGTTCAAGTTGATGACGTCATGACTGGTGACGTTTGTTCCAGACAAAATCGATCGCTACATAATGACTATATATGGCAAACCCTTCTTTTTTGAAAAATACTATAGTTAAGACACTCTTGTCTTTTAATGAATGAGAAGTGAAGCCCAGACGTCATGTTAAACGAACGTGGATTCCCGCTTTCCTCTTGGAAGCGATGGAGGAGAGGAAGCAGCAGAGCTACTACAGTGGTACCTCGACATACGAATTTAATTCGTTCCGTGACGATATTCGTATATCAAAAAAATCGTATACCAAATCAATTTTTCCCATAGAAATTAATGGAAATAGAATTAATTTGTTCCAGTGATAGGAATTTACCCCCGCAAAAAAATAATTAACATGCTTTAAATACCAACCAAACATAGATTTAATATAAGATAAATACAATGTTTATTGTTTGCATGATATAAATGTACTACAATTTTTATTACATGTACTATTTTTTTACTTACACTAAGACTAATCACTATCGCTGCCACTCTCAAGTCTGGCCCTTTTGGCCTCAGTTGCAGTGGGTGTATCGCCACTAAGACGTGATCTTTTCCAAAGGAAATGATCAAGAGAGATCTGTTTCTGTCTCTTTTTTAGAATGTTTCTAAAATGCGCAAGGCACGTGTCATTGAACAATGCACTGGCTCTCCCTGTAGACAATTTCTCCGGGTGTCTCTTTTCAACAAAATCGGACACTTCTTGCCACTTAGCAAGGATATCACGAGTTTCACGTGAAGATAGCACCTCCTCTTTCTCGACCCTCTCCCACTGCTGAGTTCCTTCATCACCTCTGAGTGCGTCATCTCTTGTAACTTCTTCAGCTCTTCCGTCGTGAGTTCTTCTGCATGCTTCTGCACCAGATCCACAACATCTAGCTGTACTAGCTATTCGTATCTCAAAAATATCTTCGTATTTCGAGGCGTAAATTATATGAAAATTTTCTTCGTATATCAAAAAATTCGTATGTGTGGGCATTCGTATCTCAAGGTATTACTGTATATAAAACAGACTTGTTTTGCAGTCTCTCCAATCTCCCGAGGAGTAACGGCTATCTGTGTATTGGAACAAATCATAAGAAATCTTAGAAGAAAGAAATATTTAAACAAGACGAAGACAATCTAGGAATCTTAGTGACTGTGTAAAGCCGTGCCACCTACGAAGTTGTGGTGAAATTGCTGCGATATATTAAATTATTTAAATAAAAAATAATTTAATTATTTTAAGTTGAAGTTATTTATATTATAAATTAAAAATGCTTGAAAGAAATTTTTTTATTATTTAAAAAGGAAGTGATCCATGGAAAATTTAAATACGTAAATTTTGGCGAGTGTGACGAGAAGCCGAAGTGACGTCATAAAATGATGACACGTAATGATTGACTTAGTTAGAGAGAAGTCAGTTGAATTCAGGATTACACACGATAAAATGTGGCTAATCGAGAAACGGACAGATCCCGAAGCCGTTAACATTTAGTTCGAGATGGACCGAACTAAGAGACTAGAATATTAGGAAGAATGAAGTTTCAACTCAAGTGAAATGAGTCCTTTCAAGACAGAGCTTAAAGTTCAACGGAAGGGGATGAAGACGAATACGAAATTCCAATAGAAGCAAATTGCGGTGTTGATTTAATTGAACCCGAATTCCAGGACAGGAAAAGTTTGGTCAAACGAAGACACGAACAGAAGAAGTGTTTAGAATACGACGTATTAAATCGTCCGAAGGAACTTTGAAATTGCCGGTTCATTAAGTAGAAATAATTTAAATAATTATTTCGAGAAGACTTCGATAGTCGAAAAGATAATTAGAGATACTAGTGTGAAATTACACCTCAAGAAGTTATGGAATAATGAAGCCAATGTAATATGTGAAATAGGAAATTCGTCTCATATTTATTTGAACTATTTTTGAATAACGAAGTTGTTGCAGAAGCCTGAACCCTTTGATGAAGTGGAACGCTCCGTGTTAAAGAAACGCCTAAGTGAAATTATTCTCCAAGAGTGCGAATAATAGAAATTTGATCCTGTTGATTTAAAGTTAGTAAATACCATATTATATTATAACGGAAAACTAAACGTTCCATAAATTAAATAGATTATTAATTAAATTAGCAGTATTGAACTATAAGAAGTAATATTAAGTTCAACAAATTATTAAGTCAGATACTAACTTCGAGAAGTTTCAACGTTAAGTGTGCGAACTCTTAATTATTTGATAACGTTCCGTGTAAGAAGAAACGAACTTTAGGAAATTAAAGTTTGAAATATTCAAAGGTCAATATTGTTCTCCCGAAGTATTGTGGGAACGCCATATTCAACTCAGTGATTCGAGGATTAAAAGTGCTTCAATTTAAGTGCATGGAATCTATAAAGCGAGGTGGATTCAACCAAGCAACGCAGAGTACTTCAAAGGTGAAGTCAACAAGATTCTTCGATTTGTAAGTGGCGAACTCTTTATTTCTTTATTTTGGATGGACCAAAATACCGGATAATTTGAAGAAGCAAGTGAAGCCTTATTAGTGTAGTGCGGAACATGACTTATAAAATTAGAAATAAATTCTAATTATTTCACATAAGGTGATTAAACCAAAATATCAAGTTCGTATTTAAATATGTGAATATTAGTATTCATGTAAAAGTGATACAAGTGAATTACAATGCCAGATATGTGTTGTAATTAGATTTAAATTATATACAAGTGAAAAGGTGATTCTGTGTGAACTAGTTACCAGTGTGATTTATGCATATTAAATGTGCTATATATGAAAGATTCATATATTGTTAATAAGAAGTGAATATAAAATTAACAGTGAGTTAAGATTATTAAATAATCAGTGAGTTAAGATTATTAAATAATCAGTGAGTTAAGATTATTAAATAATCAGTTAAGGTGCTTAAGATAAATTTGTATGAAAGTGAAACTACTGTGATACCTGAGGAAATCTTTCTGTAAGAAGATTAGCGAACTTAGTAACTTTCAACCAGTGCAACTAAAGTGTTAATCCTTTCAATAAATAGTGTGATAATAAATATCACTTGTGTAAATAGTGTTTGGGAAAAATTTTAAAATACCCCAATAAAGTGCACATGATTTTTATAGCCATTTTATTTATTTCATTACATGCCACTCTGTCTATAATTAGGGTTCTGCTCCAAGTATACCAGCAGAAATGTTAAGTGACTTTTTACAAGTGTTCTGGTCATCGTTGGGTGATTCGAAGTGTTTAGTATGGAAGTAAAAGGATTGTCTTCGCGTAGCATTTTCTTATATTTATTAACGTCTATCTTTGGAATTTCTTCATCTTCCGAGCCGATACCAGTAATCCTATTTAGTGAGTACCTGAAATGTGCTGCCAATCTTAAAGGTTGTATTCAATCATGCAAAACAACGAATAAATGTCATATAAACATGGGTCTGGAAATGCTTTATTTCCCAGATACGCAACAATACAGAGGTGTTGGCCGTACAGTCGCTCAGTTTCACAGAAAGTGCTTGAAATGTCATCCACCGGCCGCAATGCACGCAACACAACGTCGTTCCATCGACTGCCGAACACGGTCGAAGATGCCAGGTGCTTGTAGAATTGGGTTGCATCCATCCACTATGCGATCATACAGTGGGTGGGTGTCAGGAACCGGTGTGGTGTACACTAATGCTCTAAGATAACCCCATACGAAAAAGTCCAGAGGGTAACATTACATGTCACGATTACTGAGGAGCAATTCAATGACTCTACGATACGACGTAAAGGCCAACACCTCTGTATCGTTTCATCGTTCATATCTTGGAAATAAAAGCATTTCCAGACCCATATTTGTATGACATTTGTTCGTTGTTTTGCATAATTGAATACAGCCTTTAAGTTTGGCTGCACATTTCAGATACACCCTGTTTAGGATTACTGGTATCGATTCGGATGATGAAGAAATTTCAAAGATAGACGTTAATAAACATAAGAAAATGCTTTCATAGCAACGACTGATATTTACTTAACAAGTATCACAGTTTTGTGTTGAGTATTGTATTAGTGACTTGAACAAGAAGACGTTTCATCGTGAGATAGATTCTTTGACTGACTTAGCGAATTTTTACTCATACTAGTGTCTGCAGTGATGGTTTCTATGGTGATATTCTATCGGAATATTTTGTTTCAATAAAATGTTGGAGGTTTTGTTACTCCATAAAAAGATGATTTGTTACTCCATAAAAAGATGATTTGTTACTCCATAAAATAAGTTGCCATTTTTCAGTTTTCCCATAGAAATAAAATGCAAAAACTGGTGGTACCAGAGCTACCTTTAATCTACTATTGCACTTACCCCATAGATACAATAAGTAAGACCTTTCACGTGCAAGTTATATACTTTGTTTATTAATAGTCCATTTAACCACTTTGATACGATAGGAGGCAAATCAGTACTTCTAATAAAGTGTTATATGGACTGCTCAGAAGCCAATCAGATTAAGTCAATAAACCAAAAAATGAAATAGGTTTTTTAAAATTACGTACCAAAAAATAACAACGCTTGTAAATTTGAAGAATGAATTTTTTATTGAAAGATAAAATAACTATAAACTTGGAGGAGTAATTTGGGCACTTTGTCAACCGAAAGTATAAACATTAGAGTATGACTTTCAGAAAAAATTTCAATTTAAAACAAAATGACTTAATCTGATTGGCTTCTGAGCAGTCCATATAATAATACTGAAGCAAACTATTAATCTGTATCAAAATAATAATTCGTACACAATAAAAATAGATAGTAAATATTAATAAGCTATTACTGGATCTCAAATTAAATAAGATTTTTAACTCTTTTTCAGAATTAAAAAAACGCATTAGTTTCGAATAGAGAATGAATGTTTTAAGTTTATCAATTACTAATATTAATAGCTTTTGATAAAACAAAAAATTCCACTGATATGTAAGGGTAGACATCGTATATACCACATTACAAAATATTCTTTATTACCAACAGCTCAACATTATACTGGCAATATTTCGGATTCATCCTAGTCGGATATCATTCTTCAGGCCAAAATAGAATAAGAAATAATCTTTCTTCATCCCCAACTCAAACATTAAATAAAAATAAAATAATATTTTATTTAGAATTCGTGGATGTGGAATCCGAAATATTGCCAGTATGATGTTGAGCTGTTGGTGAATAAGGAATATAAGGGTACAGATGACCATCTCTGTAATTGCTGTAACACAGCCGAAATGAAGTTAAAAGGCAGGTGTACATAATTGTTGATTAGATCAGATTACGGTCTTTGAAACATTTTCTGCGGGCCTAATTAAACTTCTTGTTTCTCTCCTGATGAAAAAAAAGGCTTTCCAGGTTTCAAAAACAGAATTAAATAGCCAATTTTGGAGTGTTTTCAATTCGAAACTTGTTAATGACTAAATGATCTGTTAAATTACTTAAATAATTTGTAAATCTTGTAATTGAGCTTCCGTTTTCCAAAATTGCTGATAATACTTTGATTAGTGTATTTTTGATTAAGTAAATTCTTTATGGGTATCAGAATGTTATCCTTTCAATCCTACTAATTCTTTTCCGATCACTGTTATATCCGCTTCTCATTTTGGTTTAAAAAAATCGTTTTCATCTTTCCAATACAACCAAATATTACATCCAAAAACTGCATCTTCTTAAAAAAATATGTAAATATTAACCATAAATTACGCTTTTTATAACAACAAAATTTCAGTTATGAAATAGATATTTCATTTTTTCCATCAATTTTAATTGAAGCCTACCATATTTCTCTTAAAAAAGTGTCCTCTACTCTATTTCATGTCACCTGAAAAATTAAAAAAGGGGCAGAAAAGCAAGAAAATGAAAGGTCAAAAAATTGGAGAGACGTAATCCAGACTTAGGCCTATTTCATTATGCAGAAGTTTAGGAGAGGATTTTGAGATTTAACGCTAGTCCTGCTAAAATTGAGGTAAACTTGATAATAAATATGTTGGATGTGGTGAGGCTTCAATAAATTAAATATGTCCCTTTTTTTTCATTATTTTATTGATCATAATTTGTTCACTAATTGATTATGGGAAGCAAACCTTATATATAAGTAGACCTCAGTGGCGTCACTAGGGGGGTGCGGGGGGTGCGGACCGCACCGGGTGACACCATCACAAGGGGTGACACCAAAATGCAAAATATTACTGTCTATTATTCTATGTCACAAAAAGAGACGACAAAATTTTTTCACCTAGGAAATATGACGAAATACACTTGTTAACAAAAAAAACGACACTTCTAGAAGGAGTTGTCCGATTGTAATGAAATGTCATATGCAAAGACATTGGGACCGCCCATGCAAATGATTAAACTTTGGTGTCCAATGAATGAATAGTGAGAGCTACAGTGCATCGGAATTGCGCACTCAGCAGGTGTATATAAAAAGCGATTCTCAATCTGATGGTCAAAATTTCTGTAGCATTGCGAGTTAGGATACCTTTCAACGACTGAAAAAATGCCTCGCCGCAGGATTCGAGCTCATTACGTTCAACTGTCAGAGTTTGAAAGAGGTCGTATCTTTGGATTGAAAGAGGCAGGTTGGGCAAATCGGAGAATCTCTCGTCATATGGGTCGAAGTGATGCGGCGATTAGAAGATGCTGGCAGGAATGGGTGGACAATGACAGATTTCAGCGTCATGAAGGTAGCAGTCGACCTAGGACCACAGCAGAGCGGGAGGATAGAGTGATTGTCAGATTAGCTCTCACAGCGCCTGAATCATCGTTGTCAACCATCAGACGTGCGACCCGCACACGAGTGTCCACCATGACCATTCACGGACGGCTGAGAGAGCGACATCTACGCTCGTACCGACCGCTACGCCACCTGCCACTCACACCGTCGGGCCAGATTACAGTGGTGCTTGGCTCGATCCGGTTGGAATGCTGCTGACTGGGGACGTGTAGTGTTTAGCGACGAATCGCAGTTCCAACTGTGTCCTGACGATCGTCGCAGACGTATCTGGAGACGCCCAGGGCAGCGTGCCGATCCTGCTTTCACTATTGCACGCCACACAGGCCCTCAACCAGGAGTTATGGTCTGGGGTGCCATTTCCCTTGATAGCCGGACCCCTTTGGTCGTCATTAGCGGCACACTTACAGCACAGCGGTACGTCGATGACATTCTGAGACCTGTTTTGCTACCCTTCCTTTTGCAGTACCCTGGTCTTATTTTTCAGCAAGATAATGCCAGACCACATACGGCACGTGTTGCTACGACCTGTCTTACTGCTTGTGAAACACTTCCTTGGCCAGCCAGATCCCTAGATCTCTCTTCAATCGAGCATGTCTCGGATATGATGGGAAGGCGACTGCATCCACCAGGAAATGTGGCTGACCTAGCCCGACAATTGGAGCAAATTTGGCAAGAAATACCGCAGGAGACCATCAGGGAACTTTATCACTCTATGCCACGTCATGTGGCAGCTTGCATTCAGGGTAGAGGTGGGTCAACACCTTATTGAGCTCGTTACTTTGTAACTCTAACTCTGAAATAAATCATTCAATTTGTTTGAAAGTTTAATCTTTTTCTATTCTGTATATAATCTTCCTCTCCACCAATTTTTGCCTCCATCGGACAACTCCTTCTAGGTCGTCGTTTTTTTTGTTAATGAGTATAGATAGATCGCTTGGTGCCTATGTTAGGCGGCCGGAGTATCTTGATTTTGAATTACGCCGATCAGAACGATGTCTACAGTTGCGCAGGCGCCGATCTGACGCCTGCGCAACTGCAGCGACGAGTTCCGAACGCAGATGTATGGTGTGGTTTTGTAATTGACGCATTGAGTTTTCATATTGACTTAGAATATTATTAAAAACATAAGCTGTTATAATCAAGTATCCTGTCAACTGTACAGAATTCCGCATCTTGCAGCAGTAAAGGTAAGCAAGTGCATCCTTTATTTTATGAAACCGGGAAAGACAACTTCAAAGTGGGAATGAACCCAAAGTATTTTTGAGTCAAAATGGCACCTGTTATTTTTCCCGGCTTAAATAATCCTATAATAATGATTGGCTTTAATTTTGCAAGTTACAAAATTAAGCAAAATTACACTTAAATTTTGGACATGTTCAAAATTTAAACGAAATCAAATATCAATTTTACAAACATTTTTGCTAGCAGTTAGGCCTAAAATACGTATGACACGGTGTCAATTTTAACACAATATACACAGAAATTATAGCATTTCTTAACGTGACAAGCCTTAAACTAAAAAAAAATAATAATTTAACTTATTAATTAATTTAATGACATATGACAACAATGTAAAGAAGAAAAATCACAAAAGGTGTCCCGTTTACGACCACATATCAGAAAGTACGGCCGGGTTAATAATTACCAAATAATTAAAGGTGGTTGTTCAATAATGATAAAGAATAACATGAATTAATGTTGTAAATTTTGTAATTCTGTAATTTTTCTGTGTAAAAAGATTTTCAAATACAATTTGTTTTAGCAATTAAATAATTAAAAAAAGTTACATTTAATCAATTTTCAAATTATTTATTTTATTTTTATTTTTTATTGTTCAAGGATATTATATCATGTCACATGGAATACATAAATCAAAGAGGCCAAGTGGATGCCAGCAAAGAAGAGCAAAAAAGAAAAAAATTAAATCACTTTCAAAAGTACGCGGATCTATGCTTCAATATGTCAAGAGACCAGATGATGGCCAGGGTTCATCAAAAGACACAGTTCCTCAGCTACCAATTGATAACGCTAATTATTCTGATGCTGGTATGAATTATGCAGAACAGGAAGGAGTTGAAATAGAAGAAAATGAAGCAGAAAAACAAGGAAAGGAAATGGATGAATTTGAAGCAGAAGAGTGGACTGAAAGTGACTCTAACCATGATACTGTAAATGACATGATGAATGAGGTTAAGGGGGAAAATTGGAATATTTTAGATGATGCTTCTTTTTGGAATATACCAGTTCCATATCATTTGCGAGTTGAAATCATCAAAAGAGGTAGTGCTTCTCTCCAGAACAAAGATGGCCCTTTCAGAATTGCGACAAGGCAAGATCCAAAAGCAAAAGGAGATGTTCGCTAGCTATCAAAAGAGTGGTTTTACAAGGTGATGCCAAATGGTGAGAAACTGTAGCGATCATGGATGGTTTACTCACTCGTCAGTGAGAAATTATATTGTTTTTGCTGCCGACTCTTTGCCGTTAATGCTACAGATACTTCATCCAAATTTGTGACTGGGTTTCAGATGTGGTGGAAACTGAGCCCGAAAGTATATAATCATGAGACATCCGAAGAGCACTTACGTTCCTTTGAAAAATGGAAAACATTGGCAGCAGGACTAAGACTGCACAAAACAATTGACGCCAAAAGCATTGATTTGATGGGCATAGAGAAGAAAAAGTGGAGAGACATCTTGCACAGGTTGCTCGATATTACATTGTTTCTCGCCAAGCAAAATCTGCCATTCCGGGGCCACAATGAAGATGAATCTTCATGGAATAAAGGAAACTTTCTTGAAATGGTTGAGATGCTTTCTAAATACGACCCAGTGCTGAAAGAGCACCTAATGAGATTAAAGCAAAGCACATGTAAACTCAAAGCATCAGTATCTTATCTTGCACCAAAAACTCAGAATGAGTTCATACATGTTCTAGCAAATCATGTGAAGGGGAAGCTTGTCATGGATATAAAATCTGCCAGGTATTTTGGGATGATGTTCGATAGCACACCTGACACATCACACACTGACCAAATGTCCGAAGTGATCAGATACGTAAAAATTCACAATAGAAAAGTTGAAGTAAAAGAAGTGTTTCTAGGATTTTTCCCTTTAAAGGGGAAAAAAGCTGATGACCTCTGTTCTGATATTATTAAAAATCTGGAAAGCGATGGACTCGACATTATGATGTGCCGCGCTCAAGGTTACGATAATGCAGCGAATATGACTGGAATCCATGGGGGTGTACAAGCCATTTTGAAAAGAAAGAACAGGAAAGCTATTTTTAATGGATGTGTGGACCATTCGCTTAACTTGTGCGGTCAACACTCTTTTGCTGAAAATGCGTCGTGCGTGACTTTTTTTGGAACTCTTGAGACAATGTTTTCCTTCTTTGCTGCTTCCACTCACCGATGGGATATTTTAATGGACCACACTGGAGTCTCAGTAAAAAGACTATCAACAACACGCTGGAGTTCTCATCATGCTGCAGTAAAGGCAGTGAAAGAAAAATTCGATGAATGTGTGGCGGCAATTGCAGCTCTGTGTGATCCAGATGAAAATTTAGACACAAGAGGTAAAGCGCGAGGTCTTTTACCAGCTGTCTGCACTTTCACGTTTCTGTGCTACCTCTACTTTTGGTGTTATGTACTTGAAGAAGTTAATCTTACACAGCTGTACCTTCAGACAAAGGGCTTAACTCTTGACAAGGTGGTGACAAAGCTAGAGACGCTAAGACTTTTTCTGTACGAGCAGCGCAATCATCTAGTAGAGCAGGCAATTGAACAGGCGCTTTTAAAATCAGACCAATATGGAATTTCAGTAGAGAGCAGACCCAGGTTCAAGAAGAGGATGACAGGTGAGAAGACAAGAGATGCTGGGCTAACTCTGCAAGAAGAAAACAAGAGGGCGATGCTTGAGTGTATTGATCGTTTCCATTCTCAACTCCAGATCAGATCAAGAGCCATCAAGGAAGTAGCAGCCATGTTTGAGGCTGTTCAAGTCAAGAGTTTAATATCTGCCACTGAAGAAGAGTTACTGGTGTCCATTCCAAAGTTGTCCAATTTCTATGATGAGTTATCAGAGGAAGAGCTTTTATTAGAAATACCAAGGCTGAGGAGGCACCTGAAGGCAGCAGAGATTGATCTCGAAGAAGCCAAAGACTGGTCCGTACTTGACGTTTTGAAATTCATAGCTGAATGGGACTTCCTAGAATCTCTTCCATATCTTTCAGTGAGCCTACAATTATTTCTTACAATCTGTGTGTCTGTGGCTTCATGTGAGAGGAGTTTTTCGAAGCTAAAGATCATAAAGAACTATTTGCGATCTACCATGGGACAGTCAAGGCTTTCTGATCTTGCCATATTATCAATCGAAAGTGATTTTGTGAAAGGAGTTGATTTCGATGAAGTAATTGACAAGTTTGCAGCTTTAAAGGCCAGGAGAGCAAAGTTCTGATTTAGTTGAGATTCAATGACACAATGTAATTTCTATTGTTGCACACTATTCTGGTAGTTGCTGATTGTGCAAACCCAATACAGAACTGTTACAACCTTATGTCATAGGAGATTGAAAAATTTTAATGTAATTTTGTTGTAAATTTTAATGTAATGTAATGGTTGGTTGTATTACCATGTAATGATTAGTAATTTTTTTTTAATGTTTGTCAATCCTATTAGGTATACTTATAAGCCGTATACCTGTGTTATAGGAATTGAGCTGTGTCATAGGAGATTGAAAAATTTTAATGTAATTTTGTTGTAAATTTTAATGTAATGTAATGGTTGGTTGTATTACCATGTAATGATTAGTAATTTTTTTTTAATGTTTGTCAATCCTATTAGGTATACTTATAAGCCGTATACCTGTGTTATAGGAATTGAGCATTTTAATATATTTACTTAAAAAAATTATTAATTAATATTTACGTTCACATAATAATTTTGATATTTCTTTAAAAATTTTTTTTTTTTTTTTGGTTGTTAAAATAGCATTGTCCATTTTTTTGGTGCCGCACCCTCCTAGCGCCGGCTGGCTCTGTTGTGAGGGGGTGACACCATGAGCTCCCGCACTGGGTGACACCAACCCTAGTGACGCCACTGGTAGACCTTGTTGTCTAGTTGTACAGAACACTGCTGCGGGTTAGAAAAACAACGTTCAATCCTCTTGGACATCTGGGATTTTTCCTACATTGTTTCTCTTTCAGTATTTTATAAAATGGGAACCTTGTTTTCCCGGGAAAAAAAGCATTTCGATAGACTGCCCAATTTCAACTAGTTCAGATAATAATTTAGAGCCTATACCTTCGACGTTCCACCACGAGCCACCAGGGCTATAATGCGAAATATATAAGCTCATAAGTAAGCTATTATTATCCATTCTGTGTGCATAAACATTAATGCAAAGGACATAAACACACAAAAACAATAGAGATAAACAAAATAAATAATTTCATGACATGTTGCGAATGTAAACTTCCTTCTTCATCAAATGATAACTAAATAATAAATAAATAAAAAAAAAAAATTCTTTTTCTTTTTTTTTTCTTTTTTTAATTATTTAATATCATCTGATTAAGAAGGAAGTTTACCTTCGCAACATGTCATGAAATTATTTATTTTGTTTACCTCTATTGTTTTTGTGTGTTTGGTCCTTTGTATTAATTATTATAAGTAGGCTAATTGAATTACAAGAAGCATTGTCATCTTTTCCAATCACAAAGAAGAAAAGATATGAAAGGATATGGAGATCACCTTCGCTTTTGAAGGAGAGTCACTTTCGGGAGCAGAGGTACCTCCATATTCTTTTTCACGCCTTTTTGAGTTTATCATCAAAGATGGATCTGGCTGATGAGACATAATAGAACTCATCAACAGAAAGAAACGGACGTTCCAGATTCCCACTGATGATAAACTCAAAGACTTATTATGTTATTTATGTGCAAGCTTGGTTATTTTGTTTCTATAATAATATTTCTAAATATTCTTCCTAATTTGTGAAAATAATGAAAATAGGAAATATGCCTACGTGATTTGACAGAAAGACAACCAGAGAAAACTGTATCGACAGTTATTTTTTAACTTATTTTTTCTAAATCGCTGTAATTATCATAATTTGTTACTCCAGGAAAAAATTTGATGTACTGAAAGATAAAATAAAACAATTATTATTTCAATCAGGCTTATTGAAAACAAAAAGTATTGTTAATCTAAAATATAAAAATATAAACATTACCTTAACACTAGTTAGTGACATTTTGATATTATCGCCTTTTGTTGTATTCCATAAAACTTCAACATGTACATTTGACAATTTCAAAAGCTCAGAGAGATGAATATCATCCACAGTTGCATTAGATACATTGAATTCGGAAATGTATTGTTCCTTATAATAATCGACGTCAGAATTCCTGAAAGGCTGATTGGGACAATAAGTAAAAGTAGGGAATTTCACAGTGCTGTTGATTTCGTACAGTACTTTCGTATCGGGAAAACTATTTATGAATTCTAGAATAGTCTGAACATTCTGATACAGACAAAGGGATGTTGCCAAAATCAAAACATATCCCCATCCAATTTTGAGTAACTTACTTGCATCAGGATTCAATAATCTATCGAATCCAGTGATACTAAGAGTGAAATCATTGTCATTGTTCTGGGACTTAGATCCACGAATGTTTCTCACTGAGAAGTCAATTGATTTTTCGTTTGTTTTCCAATTACTGTTGATGGCTTTATTTTCTCGAGAAACATCTGACTTTCTGTTCTTGTTTCGTACCTGTTGAAGCAAATGACACTTTTAAACAGAATCTGATTAAAAATTTACTCTCAATAAGAAAATGCCAAGAATTTCTTGGCTAATTTCTTATTTCCAATAAAGGAGAATAGGCAGATCTGCGCCACCCCTGTATAGCAATAAGATTTATCCGTAAGGAAAGATCTCCATCAATGGAACATTTTTTATCCTTACGACTTCTCTCAATTATTTGTCCGTTCGGAGCTATAAACGTCTAGAAGTGAAGTTTGAGTCATTGATTGTAATGAGTGTGGGTGGCAGGGAAGCCAATCTCTTACAGGCGGATGAATCGCTTTGCTGTGGATGGTTGTCTTCCCTGCCACCCACACTCATTACAATCAATGACTCAAACATCATATCTAGACGTATGTAACTCCGAACGGACTAATAAGCGACGAATCGTAATAAAAACATATGTTCTATGTAAGGAGATGTTTCTGTAGGTATATATCTTATCACTATACAGGATGAGGCAATTTCCCATAGAGTTTGCTCATTGTCCTTTAGTAATCTGAATGTTTCACAAGGTAATTTAAAGAAAAATAGTAAAATATCTAATCATATAGAAAAGATTAAAAAAGAAAAACAGCGAAAAAGCTGTGATTGCTTATAATTTTATTACTGCCTAAAAGAAAAGTAAATACAAAAGTAAAATGAAAATGTTGCCTCTCCTTTTTTAAAACTTGTTAATTTGTTTATAATTGCAATCAAAATCAACGTTTTGGGTTTTATTATTGCTTCGACTCAAGATCACTGAAAGTCACTGAAAAAAATATCATTTGATGAACATATACATATAAATAGAATTCGGTATATAACACATCAGTATTCTTTTTTCTGAATTCAAGATGGCGGTTCAAGGTTCTGTAGCTGGCAATTGTCAGATATTTCATTTTTGTTTTAATGAGACATGGATTCTAAACTAGGGATGTTGTTTGCCTTATGGTTGTCTTCTATTTCGGAACCTAGTGAAATTCGAGTGACATTTGCGAACATCCGTTCCATTATTAATACGGTTTGTTTTTGAATTCCTGCTCTACCTTTAAAAGTTTGTACAGGGAATTTGAATCACCCTGTATAGTTTTGAATTTAATATTTTGATGCAGATCGTCCAAAAAAATGCTGTATCACAAGCAAAAGAAAAACGGGAAAATTGGTTTATTGTTTCAAAATCGTTGTATCTAGAATCAGATATTTGCTGCTTCCCTGAAATAAAGCTGAGTTGCTGTAAAAGGAATGTTGCTTATTTTGTTAGAGAATTATCTGAAGGCTCTTTACAATCAGGAAGACTTACATTTCTAAGATCGACTGAATTCAACCTGTTTCAAATAAAGGAACTTTAGCTCTACAAATGTCTTCTCCACATAAAATAGCGTTAGAGAATAATAGATGTAATTAGGCAGGATGAAATCTATAAGAACCAAATTATGAATAATTTGATAATAGTTTACATAAAAACAGATAGTGGTGCCAATTAAGATCAAAATATTACATGTACGATTTTCCAAAAGAAAATAATTAAGTAACTTAACACAAAATAAAAAATAATCCCTAGAGTTTTTCCTTGTCCCTAGGAACAATACGAAAAACTGATATATGTAAATATAAAAGATTTCCAATTGTTCGTAATAGAAAGAAATTGTATACTTTGTATTTCTTGCCCACAATATTTACAATTTTTTTAAAAGTACTGTAGAAATGATAAAATCTTTCATTTTAAGCATTGGGTATTTATCAGACATTAAAGAACTAAAAATAATCCAAAAAATTTCGTTCAAGGAACAAAGACTAATCTATTCTGATTCGTCTCTCTTTATTAAGTCGAAACTTTTCTCATTGAGGTTGTTATTGATCAATACCATTCCAAACCGTTTTGAAACTACAAACACTGACACCCACTTCCAAAAATACAGACAGCGACTGAAATACTGATGTTTTCCTTTCATAATTTAATTCAGTTTGTAATTGATTAGATTAAATAGATATTTCTTATAAGAATGTCAGAGGAAAGCCACTAAAAGTAAAAACTGGTTACCATGTAGCAATTCATCCAACCAATTCTAAATTGATGACCATCTAGGTTCTACGTGTTTCACGCTTGCAATATCAAGAAGGCTGCGATGCTGTATTAAAACCCCTTCCCATTCTGGGCTATGTCGATCATCCACAACGAAAGGTGAAATATTCGAATGAATCCTGAACAGGAGGACTGTTGATCACAAAACTTTGATCCTTCACTTTTATGCAAGGATTACATTACATTACATGACATTATTCAAGCTGCAAAGACTACGGAATTTCTATTAATTAAACTAATGGGCTTCATCTTTCACAAGAGGGGATATGCCGTTGCTAATTGGTGTTTCTTCAAGTGGATATTTAATCTCGATTTCCCTTAATGTTAAAACGTCGTGGATCGTCCTGCAAATCCAGAAAGACAGGAGATCTCCAGCCATTGCATGTCCTTGGCTGCTGCCATCCACTGTTGCCACAGCGGCCTTCTTGAATCGGATTTGCAACGTGTGATTGAGTTTCTGCATCGGCAACACTAAAGGTTAACGACTTAGACTTGTAGTATATTTGGTAGGGCGCTATACTGTTCTGTTTCTTCGTAACAGAATGGATTCACAAGATAGCAAAGTGAACTCCTTCACTGCTACCTCATTTTGAGATGAATATTATTTCGTTCACGATGGGTTTCGTTGGATCTGGAGACTGACTTTTTTTTTCTGCAACAGTTTGTGTTATTGTTATGATTGGTTTATCCGTAAATTGAATTACAAAACTTAATCCAAAACAAAAAATAAAGCTTCAATTTTTATTTACAGTAAAATTAATTTTGGAAATACGATATTTCCGGATACAAACTAGAAGTTCTTGGAATTTCAATAATTTTTTTCAAATCAATAAGAATTGAGCAAAAAGGCATGAATTATTTTTTTGATGCCTTTTGCGGCAGATTTGTCAAAAGTTTTGTTGATATTAATATATCTACTGTTCGTTTTGAAAAGGCAGACCTACCACTGGCAGACGATTTTACTTCGCAGAGGGGGTGATACGCTGAGATGGGCACTTTCCTAAGAAATTCTTTTGGACATTTTCGCTTTTAAGAAAAAAATAACGGAGGAGCATTTTTGCAATAGTACTTATTCTTTCTATAATTCTTTTACGAAAAGCGCAAATAGAATGCAACAACTAATAAACTAACACTGATAAAAAGTAACATCCGTCCATCCATCTTTATTTCTCTTCGCCCCTATTTTGAAGAAATCGAGGGAGACCGGACGCATGCGCAAAAGCATTGAAGGTTCTCGTAAACAAAACCGAACAGTATCTCTTTATCTCTCTTTAAACATATACAAAGATAAAGATAGATTAAACATAAATTTCATTTAATTATTTAGATTGATCTTATATTGATACCCTGAAAATTCCTTGCATTACATCCTTTTTTATACTTAAAATTAAGTTATACTTAAAATTACGGCAGAGGTTTTTATATTTGTAAAATATTTACAATATCACTTAAAAATGTGGAATATTCCAGAAAGCTGTTTCTAGAAATAACACTTTTCTTCTTTAAATTTTAGCTTTAA
>JAFIDM010063539.1:81797-104402 GCA_023159025.1 Thereuonema tuberculata
TACCGTTCGAACAAGTTACCGTTCGAACAAATGACCTCGAACAAATTTCTTTCGAACAAATTTCCGGGAACCGAGGTTTTTGGTGTGCTCCACCCCCTCTAAACGTCATCCCCACATCTCCATTCTAGTAGCTTCCTCTTTTCTAGTGCCACGAACAGTGGTTTGAACAGATGGGTGTTGAACTACTGGACTGGTCTTCACAGAACCCTTATCTGAATCCCATAGAACACTTCTGAGAAGAATTGTAATCCAGATTGCTTTCCAGACCCAGCCGCTCCTCTTCACAGACCTGACTCACTGCAACTCTCATGGACGAATGGAAGAAAATTCCTGCTCACATAATTTAAAATCTTGTGGAAAGTCTTCCCAGACGAGTTCAGGGTGTGATTGATGTTAAAGATGGCCCGACATCCTATTAACAGGTGCCACATGACTTTCTGCTTGCACAACACTTGATATCCGAATACTATTGCATGTAGAATGCAGACTTCATACATCTCCGAAACGAAGGATTTAGTGTGGTGGGATTGTCTCCTAAGTAGGATTTTACAGCTATTTCTATTCATCATAGCTATTTTTTTCCAACTACAAATGTTGCATTAATTATGATATTTTCCTGATTGAAATATATCCTCTTATGGACAGCTTAATCCTCTATTCACGTTATCTACCATCTACTAAAGATGACCTCTGACCTCATTTAAATTCTTCCTACCACAATCCTTAATCTGTCTCGCTCGATTGTGAATAGCATAGATGATGCACTTGTGCCCGTGAACGTTACAGCTGCTATCGAATATTTTGATCCTGTTCATTTATTTACTATATTCTGCTTCACCTTCTATAAGATGAAGTAGGACTTCTATATTTACCATATCTGCTCTACTTGATTTTAAATCCTGATATTTTGAGTATAACAAATTAGAAAATTTCTAGTGAAATATGAGTGGGCAAGAAGAATTCTGGGTTGCACTACTTTTAACATATCTTGACCATCGCTCTCATTCAAACTAATGAAGAATTCTTAAGGTAATAAAGGATTAATAGATACACAACGTAAAAAGTTGTTTGAATTTTCCAGGAATTATGTTTTTTTTTAATTAAATTTTGCAAACTTCCAGAGATCGCGGATTTTATTAAGATAAGTATAACAAGATGAGAAAATAATAAGAATGATAAACTTCAAATGTTATACAGTAAAATCCCGCAAATCCGAAATTTCGGATAATCCGAACAGAAGCTATGATGCAAGAAAAAATTTAAATCTCACTTGCAATGTACAGGAAGTACAGAATTAATCTTAAAACTGTGAATATTATTAAAATAACAGTTTTTAAGCCATAACTCGTCTCGATTTACTCTGTATTGTAGGCTATTGGTAATAAAAGCCAATCGAAAAGTATGCAACACTTCGGCGTACTGCAGATACTGCTACTGTTCACGTGATTGGCTACTGCTTTTCACAGTACAAGCATTATTCTGTCTCACCGTTACGCTACGTTGCCAAGTGGAAGCTAATACCATAGCTGTAACTGTGTACTGTAGAGGCCTACCGTGTAGAGTACTAAAACGTTTTCTTCGGATAATCCGAACATTTCCGAATCCGAACAGACCTCAGCCCCAATTAGTTCGGATTTCCGGGGTTCTACTGTAATTGTGTTAATATGCTTCTAAAGGTTGGTGTATGTCCATAATAGAGAAACCTAACCTGTAGACACAGGACCATAATAGAAACAAAATGAAAAAAAAATATAAAAATAATAAAAAGTAAAAGCCTAACATAGAAATATAAATCAAAAATGGACAATTACCTTCGTTATGCTTAAATAAACATCAAAGGAAATCCTAGGAACCATTGAAATTCCTTCCTGAATCATTTGATAAGCTGGATTGTCTTCTTGTGAAATTAAATAAATCTAAACAATATTTCAAACTTATCATTATCGAAATAAATCCAATCTAATCATAAAGCAATAAATATTTGGTATTGGTGTTTATTAGAATAAAAAAGAATAAATTGTGATAATTCAATTCACATTAAAAGTTGAAAGTTGATTTCAAATCCAAAATAACTAGACCATCATGTCACTAAGATTAACAAGTCACAGCAAAAATTCAGAGATTATTAAAGAATTAAAATAAAAATAGAAAAAATATTATATATATATATATATAAATATTTATATAAATAGAAAAATCAGCACTTCTAAATTTGTGCTTAATGTAAAGTTTTGTCTATTCCCATTGTAAATCATTTAATAAAACAAACGTTATAACAGTCAGTCATGAATTAAACATATTTGATAAACTGTTGATACATAATTTCTGTTAGAAATGTTTTTCACGTTTCCATATTTCGATAGTGTGATTGCTTCTACTTACTTACTTGTGAATGTGGGTGGCTTGACAGCTGAGCACGTCGAGCTGAAAGATCTGAATGAGGCCACTGTCTTAGCGACATCACCAATCGCGCGGCCTTCGATATTGTGACAGTGATGCACATTGCAGTTCTCAAACTGTAATTTTGATCTGTTACTTTGACAGACAATGTTCCTTAAGATACTTTCTACTGATGCCGGGCTATGGTAGCATCCACCAGGGCACGCTGCCAATCTTTGTAGCGAAAGACAGCATAAACATCTCGTACCATGCTTAAAAAACGTATCATAGGTGGGGTTTTTTTTTCTATGTTGAATTTTCCGAAGCCTATTAAGTGTATTAAGCGAGGTATGTTTTCAACTGAGTACATTAATTGTGAGTACTTGTCTAACATATCACTACTAGTATACGTATCATCCTTGCATAAGAAAGTAAATGTAAAAATAGTTTTGATATACTACTACACTTCTTTTTTTGGTTTATTATGTGATTTCCGATTTTCCTATGTTGCTAAAATTTACTAGGTGTGCCCCGCGGTTTCACCCGCGTTAAATTTTGATTATACATATCTGTTTCATACACATTATGATTACCTAACTAATTACATCTCATTAACTATAACTACCATCTGTAAGGTATGGGGAAACATAAAAGAACCAATCAATAATGCGGCCAACCCGCCCCCGACCCATCGCGCCGTCGCCGCCGTCGCACCCGACAATTTGTCAGATTGGTTGACGTTTATGTTTACTGCTCCGCTCCTATTGGTCGTAGCGTGATGTAATATAACCTATAATCTTCCTCAATAAAAGGCTGTCTAACGCAAAAAGAATTATTCAAATCGGACTGGTAGTTCTTGAGATTAGTGCGTTCAAACATACAAACTCTTCACTTTTTTTAATAGTAGTGTAGATTAAACTAAATGAAATATATTTACAAGCAAATAATTAATAAGTAAATCAAACTCTAAGAACTCCGGGAACAAGTTTTTGCCAAGTTAGAGCTTAAATCAAAACCAGTCAACGATAGAAAAATTTGATTTTTCCTATCTTAACTTTGACATGACTGTTCAATGTGTATGGACTGGCTGCAACGACCGTCTGTGGCTATCGTCCGTTTTTTATATTATTTTGGTAGTTATACTTTTTATATTATTTTAGAATCTCCCTATTCCAATTTTGGTCAAGCAAGCTTGCAAAATGCTGCTGTGTCGAAAGTTAAAAGTTTAACGACCTAGTTTTGTTTTTGCCCCATTCTTAGCAACGCTGTTCCTAACTAAAATAATTTTTGGCTATAACATGATTTTTAACTCTTTTTGTCCTAAAATCCTTAACTCTTTAATAATACATAGCATCCATGCTCTTTCTTTTATTATTCACTACATATCCAAACTACTTGACATTCACAATTGATAGGATAAATCTGTATTTATTATTTACTTTTCAAGTACTGATACTTAGTCACAGTTCTTATTTGTTTAAAATTATCCAGTGAGAACCCCCAACCCCCGTTCCCGGTATCATTATTCTTAGAACTGGGTGACTTTAGATGCTGCTGGAAATCAATAACTTCACCAGCTCTCTGTCATGCGTCTTACCGCAGTTATTTGTGGACCAAGTCAAGTGCCTTGGGTTCGTGAGTCCACAAGAATTAATTATTTATTCAGGGTGATTCACGAAGATATACAGAAACTTCGGGAGCTCATTCTACATGTATAAGTAAAGAAACAAAGTTATATAAACATAGGTCCGGAAATGCTTCGGTATCGAGTTACGGCTAGCGAAAGATTTCGCCCATAATGTAGTAGCCTGATTGAAATGAAGACTTGCTGGAAGTCGGGGAAGGTAAATTAAGGCGCGAAATCAGTGGTTTCTTATGGTTGTTGACCTGAAAAATCGATGAAACATGTCGCAGAACTGTATCTCCCAATGGTTTGAAGCTTATCCCATGTGAAACCTACAAAAAAGTTGTCAACACAATAACGGCTGATAGTAAAACTGGTGTTTCACGTGTACTGGACATCATGAGGAACATTATTAGAGCCGTACACCTGATAATTTTAAAAAATTTTATACACAAATTAAAAATTATACAAATACTACTACGACCGTTTCGCAGGCGACAGCCAGCCTTTTCAAAAATTTTTAATTTATGTATTTGTGTACAGCTTTTAATTTGTGTACTGCTGTTCAACAATAATGTGAATTGCATTGTTTTGATTTATTGTAAGAGCTAACAACTGAGGTGTAGTCCTGTGCATATTGTTGTACTACATTATGGGCGAAATCTTTCACTAGCCGTAATTCGCTACCGAATCATTTCCGGACCTATGTTTATACAACTTTGTTTCTTTACTTTTACATGCAGAATGAGCTCCCGAATTTTCTGCATATCTTCCTGAATCACCCTGTATATAAAGAAATTCAAAATTAACTGAAAAAAGAATGTTGATTAACTATATGTTAAGATTTACAAGAGCATTTATTAAAACTTCAGAAATAAAATCCTGTTTCTTTTGCATATATATGATTAAACAAACTAACATTTCCAATGAGCTTTCTTGTATATTGAAAGGATTGAACAGATTTTCAGTTATGAGATTTGAAAAAGTAAATTTGAAAATTAAAAAAATTGAAGAAAACTGAGTGCTAAAAATTAATAGACGTTGTGATTTTCGATATCCATTGAAATAAGTGTATTAGCATTCAAATAAGTTTATTAGTAAAGTAGAACCCCGCTATTCCGAACCCCGCTATTCCGAAAATCCGCCTATTCCGAACAGAGTTCAGAAAAAAATACCGATTTTTTTAACTTAAAAATAGGAGAAATTAAAAAGACGTTCGTGAAAAAATGTACATTTATTTAAATAATGTGATTAAGGAAAAAGAGGTTTTATGAATTATTACTATGTACATTTATTGTTACACATAGAAGTTAAATAGAGACATACATAGTTTTTTTGCCGTTTTTCAAGAGTTTTTTTCACTTGAAGCAGAACAAAACTGCTCAATTTTACCGCGATTCTTTTTCCAGTCACTAATCGTTGCTTTTCCGACACCATATTCGAGTGATAATTTAGTAGCACTTTCTCCCTTATCCAGTCTTTTTAACACTTCAAGGTTTTCTTTTAAAGTACACGAAGAACGACTTCGTTTACTTGCCATGTTTAATATTTAACAGCGGAAAGGCAGTAACCCGATAGTAATTCTTGGATCGCGGGAGGGAGAGGTGGGGTAGGGTGGAGTGATGAGTCGTCGAAGGTAACTGCCCTTCTCTTCCGACTTTCACTGAATCTGTTCCCACGAGCCGATCAACGCTGTATAGAGCCGACACTATCACATGTCACCGCACTTAATTTACACCTTAACAAGTCAATACGTTGATTTTATTCATGAAATCCGCATATTCTGAATTCCCGCTAAACCGAACAGTGTTCGGTCCCAATTAGTTCGGAATAGCTGGGTTCTACTGTATTGTAATATATGTATTATTTGTATATCTGGTGAGTGTTAAACAAATATTCACAAACAGAATTCAAATATAAATTTAGTTAATATATTTAATGAAGATAAATACAGTTATTATTCTGTAATAATATTAAATGTTACTTTTAGTTTAAGAGTGGTAGAACTAGAACTATCAATCAGCCAATCTCAATAAATAATTTTCTTTTGATTGAGAAGTACCATGATCAGAACCCAAAATAAACAACAACAAAAAATGCCCAGCAACACGATTCTTACGGAATAGAGATTGGGCTCCTCAAAGAAATAAATACTTACCGTATCTAAAAGACGTTTAACTTTATAATTACTAATAATGCAAAAGCATGTAATTATTTAAAAAAAATTCATTTCGTGAATAATGAAAAAAACTGTTATCTTTCTGCCGTTTACTTCTTTAAAAAATAAAAATAAAAGATTAAGATGCCTTTGAAAACCAAAGCAGGGCTTAAAAATAAATATTACAATATAAATAAAAACTTATATTTACCCGATGAAAAAGATCTAAGGCTATCCAATTAGATAGAGGATCTGGCGAACGTATTTGTAAATATGAAGTTGGTCCAAATATGGATAACTTTTCACCTACGTTGTTTTTTAAGAAAAAAAAATATACAGAAATATGTCATCTTCCCTTAAATTATATAAATAAAACCAAACCAACTTAACAAAATAAACTACATTACACTAGTACTTTCACAGTGTTGACACTGCATTGTCAAGTGGACGGTTACAAATTTTAAAAATGAAAACAAGAACGTTGGGAGCCGCAGGAGAACAATTGCGTCACGTGTGTCTGGGTCTGTTCCATTTTCCTTTCCGGGGGGAAGGGGTCGCTGCTTCCTAATCTCACAGCTTCGGGCCGGTCGTGTAACGGGCGTGTAAGGGAAGAAAGCTGTGAGAAGCGGTGAGATTAGGAAGCAGCGACCCTTCCCCCCCCCCCCGGAAAGGAAAATAGAACAGACCCCGACACACGTGTCGCAATTGTTCTCCTGCGGCTCCCAACGTTGTTGTTTTCATTTTTTAAATTTGTAACCGTCCACTTGACACTGTGAAAGTACTAGTGTAATGTAGTTTATTTTGTTAAGTTTATAAATTTTGTTTTACATTGAAAGTGTGGTGGCCTCGATTTCATTCGATTAATTTGGAATACACACACGTTAAAACTAATAGTAATTCTTTAAAATATTAAATTTTATGAGGGCACAATAACAATCGATCATGGATCGATTTATATGGGAGAATATCAATTTTCGATATCGGCTCGATTTCAACCATCAGCTTTGAGAGAAGGCATCGACACATTTGTAATTTGAAAACCATCATCAATTGTTCTCTGAAATCCTGAAGTCAAATCGGTCTTAAAAAATGTACATATTCTTCGTAAAATGAAAATATAAAAGCAAGTGTAATGAAAAGAAAAACGTTTCTGTTGAAAATAACAGTGATAGTTTCTGAATTCGATTCTGCATCAGCTATTAAGTGTAGTTCATTCTAACAAAGGAAGTGCGTGACCTCGAACGCTGTGAACCGCACGAAAATGTGCTGAGAATATAAATCGTTCATCCCAAAAACAGTGGTGTAAGTCATTCCCATGCAAAACTCAGCTGTTGTCTGCTAGCGCCATCCGACGGTGGCATGTTGTACCTGCACTAACAAGTACTTAATCTAGTTGTGTGAATAGTATACCATCAGTTGGAGGCCGTCTTTTGGAGTGTTCGGTTGTGGGTTAGATTGTAAACAGTGTTCATTGGTATCATGAGGCGAATTGCTCCCATGAATATTGTCATAATCCAACAATTCGTGAATGTGAAAAAGGGGCTTTAATCAGATGTTCTGTTCCACTTTGCTTTGACCACTTCATTGAAATCCCCCACATGCACTTTGAAGACTGAATAGCTGTGCAACACTATCAGATCAGTAGGAAAAGTTTGTTGTTCAGATAATGCAATTATTTTAAGCGGAGGGTAATATAGCAATATAGTCACGACATTGAAATATGTGTGTTTTGGTCCTATTATATCGATATTTTGTTTCTTTGTGTTACCAAAGTTCCTCTCTTGGACCTTCAATAGGTTATCATTCAAATGTCTCTCGTGGTAAGACGTGCAGTTTTGCATGAAAATGACTGATACCACTGTCTTTGGCATCAGCGATTTATATTCTAAGTATGTTTTCGTGCGGTTCTCAGCGTTCGAGGCTACGCACTTCCCTTGTAAGAAAAACTCCGTTGATTGACCTAAAATCAAGATTCCTTGAAAATATTAAATTTGATATAAACTAATATATATCCATTCAATTATCAAAGGAAAACAAATTATCACAATTTGATGCCTAGAATATTTCACTGTAATTCTGTTAATTACATATATATTTTACTACACTACCAGAAATAAGAATACTTCAAATTAGTGGATTTTATTTGGTTATATTTTCTGTTGTACAGGATTACAAAATATATTTGAAAGCTTATCAGTAAGTTTATCTATATTCATTAATTGTATGATAATAAAATTATGCAAAGAAAATTAGATTCTTCCCAATAATACCTCGTGGGTAATTTGACTATTGCAGTGAAAGACACAGAATATGGAGCTATTTAATGAAGACATATCTGAATTAATATGACTTTGTGTTTATAATAAAGAACTTGTTATCTCACTTGTTTTAATGGATATGCAAGTTCGCTCGATGTTCTAACAAACTTCTTCTCAAAATGTTTCAGAATTCTGCTACTATCGGAACGTGTAGCGCTCATCTGGAAAGAGGTTTAATTAAAAGGTAACTTAGGTGTGATTGTGATGCTGTGGTTGAGAGAAATTAATCAAATAATATATAAAATACGTATTTTTACTTCTATAATATTTTATCGTAGCATTAAGATCAGTAAAAGAAACATATTAAAATATTAAAAATAAGCTTAACGTGCTGCGAAACAAGTAATAATGGAAAAGATAAACAGCACCTTAATAACAGAATAAGAAGAGATTGCCTTTCTGATTTTAGATTATGGGGAGGAGTTGGGAACGGCCGTTTCGTCCTTCAACGGACTCATCAGCCCAACCCAGCCTCACCCTAACCAAATCAGAAAGGCAAGCTCTTCTTCGTCAAAACTACTATCAGCCTGGCAGTGGTCCCACCCACAATAAAAAAACAAGAAAATAAATTGCTGGCGTCGGATTGTTACAAACTGAGTAGGCAAAAAGGATTTAATAACAGAACAGAAGATTCAAAACAAGACACAATAATATTAAAAATAAGCTTGACGTGCTGCGAAACATTATGTTCATAAAGTCTCATGGGGATTTAACAGCGTTTGTCCTCTGATCCGATAAAGGAATATTAGATATACAAAAAGTAGTATCAGAACATCCTTAAGACTTCTTAAGAAATCATTAATCAATTGAACATTACAGGTGTCATTGAAGTGAATGATGTTATAGCCGTTCTACATTTACCATTTCACACGCCATAATGCTGGCATTAAAGGAGGCCATGTCAGGGTAGATGGTGTACTGTTTTACACTTACCATATCGCCTTCCATCACACGAAAAATTTACACTTCTCAATTGTCATCATTCCTTCGGTGTATTTACAAAAACAATTGCATTGATTAATATAAAAATCAAGTATTCAATGCAATGAATAGATGAAACAATGTTTTTAATTAATTAAAATAGGAAATATTCATTTAAATATTCATTTTTCATTGTTTTGTATTTCTTTGTTTTCAGTTTCGATAGTTCTCGTTAAATCTCGACCATCCCATGATATGTTTTCGAGATTCAATCGCTCGTCGATTCAAATTTTCAGGCCGAAATTCTGTAATGATTTTGATTACTAATGTAACGTTTTCTGAAAGCATCCACGAAAATATAAGGTAAAGATGACCTCCGATCGTGAAAATCATTTTTGTAATCGGTAATTTCGAATAAATAGATACAAATCGATTGGACTTCCAAGTTCTACAATTCGTCACCAGGAGCGTTGGTGTGAGAGATGGCGCCATCGACATTGCTCGCCATCTCTTGAAATATAGAGCACGGGCTATGTGTCGCAATGTGATTGCGACCATTATGGCGAGCATATGGCGTGTGAAATGGTAAATGTAAAATGGCTATTGTGGTACCTTTCATGAAAGAACCTTTCATGAACAGTTATCAATTTGTTAAGTACAGAACGTTTGATTTATTTTCCATTGAAAAAAATATTTTTACTGTGCTTAAATTGGAAGTTAAATCTAATATTTAACTACCTGAATAAGTTTTGCTTGTGATCTCGTATGTTAAAGGTTACGATGACAGTTGGATATAATCTCTTAAGAATGTGTGATTTGTGATTGAAATTCACTGGACTAACCTAGGTGCAGGCTAAAGTGATTAAAGTAGTGATTAATTTTTGTGGTTTTGTAGAATTGTAGGGAAATAGTTAGAAAATTGAAGATCTACAGTGATTCCTTAAAGAAAAAAGGTTACGTGAAACCAATATTCTACGGTTTTCGAAATCCATCTACTTGGTTTCAAAAGTATGTTTGTTCATTGTTCTTTCAAAAAGTAATAAGGACTAGTTGTTTGAGTGTTTAATGCAACAATAATGTATCAGCTGTAATGTATAAGTTTATATGCATGTACGACGGAGATCTAAAATCTATTGCATTCGACTAGAACCTTCTGTCTAAAAGAAATATTGTTACGTCAGTTGTTAACAATGTTTATGTGGTAAAATTAATTGTATTTAGCGATAAATATAATTTTATATGAGTTTTTTTATATTTTATTATGATGGTGGAGATTTTAAACAAATGTTTAAGAGTATTATCTGCAATTTGAATTATGAATATTAAGAATATGAACAATACTTCGAATTTGAAAACTTACAATAAAGGACATCTGTAAGCCTGCATAGGGACTTGGTCTAATAGTGAAAGTGACCCATTTGAGGTCAGAAAGAGATTAAGGGATTCGTAATAGGGAATAATGTCTAAGGACTCCCGTCTCCAGTTCTTACCGTTTCGTAGATAACGCTCATATCAAGGTACAACTTTGATTGCAAATTGCTCGGCCATCATAGTAGGTAGAGCTCTGGTTTTTGTTGCATTCATCTGCCCTGGAGGTAGTGGTTGTAACAGTATGCCACATGACCTTCCAACTGCCCCAGAACCACGCGACCTGGACATGGGAACTGGTTATGGGCCCATAAGTCAAGATTTCGGGTAGGTACCTCCTAGGTTTATACATGGTATAATGCTATAATGAGGTGCATATGCATGCCAAGTTTGAAGTTCGTAGCGTTTTCCTAAGTTGGTATATTTGTCAAGTGAAGTTTTAACTTTGAAGTCGAATTTAAGGTGAAACCGATGTAAATATAGATGCTAGAGGATAAAATGATTCTCTCTTAGAATACTATCGATTGGGTGAGTCCAATTGTCCCAGCTATTTATTTTGTCTCCCTACTATTAGGTCACTTTCTCTATTAGTCCATGTCCCTATGCAGACTTTCGGTTTCTCTAGACCAACTTAGGAAAATTAACTTCAAACTTGGCTACGAACTTCAAACTTGGCATGCTTATACATCTCAATTTATACCATTATACCATACATAAACCTAAGAGGTACCTACCCAAAAATCTTGACTTATGGGCCCATAACCAGGTGCCCAAGTCAAGGTCACGTGGTTCTGAGTAGTTGGGGGGGGGGTCACGTGGTATAATGTTAGAACCATTATCTCCAGGGCAGATGAATGCAACAAAAACCAGAGCTCTACCTACTACGATGGCCGAGCAATTTGCAATCAAAGTTGTACCTTGATAAGGGCGTTAGCTACGAAACGGTAAGAGCTGGAGGCGTGGGCCCATAGACATTATTCCTTAGTAAGACCCCCTTAATCTATTTCTGACCTTAAATTGATCACTATCACTATTACGGCATGTCACTATCATGCATGATGATGAACCTCTGGGTAGGTTCGAAAGGCTGCATAATTTTGTAAATATGTATATTTTTTTATTTTTTATGATTGTGTATATTTTTGTATATATCTTGAAATTCATGTTAAAACAAACTTAAAAAAAAAATTTGCTTAAATATTATGCCATGTCCCTATGCAGGCTTGCTGATGTCCTTCAGTAATGTATTAAGTTTTGGAAGGTAACGTGGTTTCAGTAAAATAAATTCACATGTTTATATCATGATAGTAGGTCAGATATTGTTTAAAATATATAATGCCGGAATTTATTGTTCACATGTATTTGTAAAATTACATTCCAAACTAATTTATTAAACTTATTTTTATTTAAAGAAATACTTAAACAACTAAACTTTTATTTTCACGTACAAATAATTCATTCAGTAATTTACTGTGCTTCAAAAAAAAAAAAAAAGTTAACTTCTATTTTTTTTTATTTTAAGTCTTTTACAATTTCGGTTATGGGCCCAGCAAGCTTCCACTGCACATACATATTGAATATAATATTCTTGACTTAGATCTAGTTTATCTAGCAGTATCATGGATATACAGTCAAACTCGGATAATTCGAACTTGTTTAATTCGAAATTGTGGTTAATTTGAATTTTTTTTTGCTTGGTTCCTAGAATTCTGTGTTAAAATAATGTTAAAAAATCGTGGATAATTCGAATTTTATTTTGGATCGAATTTTGTGTAAGATTGTTCTTAATATATTTCGGTAAAAATTGTTCCTGAGACTTTTCTCAGCTAAGATACATTATTTATTTTAACGGACTTTCTAAGGAAAACAAAAGCCGACGACGCTTTTCTTGAAGGTCAGTCTAATGTAGAAGATTCTATTTTTGCATCAATTGATAGGTTGGAATCATTTGCTGTGACTCAAAGATTGCATTTAATGAAGCAATTGAAAATGTTTGCCTTTTTTTTTAAAGTGATGAATAATTAAGCTAGTAAAAAATGTTTTATTTAATGAAAAAAATGTAGCAGTATTCTTAGATAAAGTTTACGTGTATTTTTGATCGTGGAGTTAATCTTTTTTATTTATCTCTTCTGTTTGAGAGAATATATGTAATTCGAATTTTTGGATATTTCGAACTTTTTCTCTGGTCCCTTCAACTTCGAATTATCCAAGTTTGACTGTAGTATTATTGATTGGAATATAACAGAAGTGTTGATATCAGTTTGATAGTTACGTAGTTACTTATTTTGTTACTAATTTTTACTTAGGAATATTATAAACATTTCTTAAGTTTCATTCCTACCTTTGCTGTAATGTTGATCATTTCCATATTAAACGTCTGGTAGTCCCATAGTTTATCTAAGGTCATTTCTGGTATTCTTAAAAAATCCGAAAAATATACTTGCACATCCTCAGATATATTATATAGTTGCCGATATTGTCTTCTTAGTTCATTAGTTTTAATATTCTGTCCAAATATATCAGGTGGACAGAATACAACTTGGGGGGGAAAGACACTGAATACTTCTTCCACATATATTTCAATGGCTGGATCACCTGAGTAGTACCTGAGACTGTAGAGGCCAATCTGATATAAACTGACAACAGTACAAGTGAAAAGAAGTAAAACCCAACATATTTTAGAAATTTTATTACGAGATTTCTGAGTGATTTGGTCAACTCCTGGAATACTGATTCCAGAAGGTGGTGATGGAGGAGGAGGAGGAGGAGCTCGCATCATTTTTCTGCCTACATGAAATTCTTGAGGTGTTTGTAATAGTCTGTTTACATTTTTCAACAAAGTTCTGCAATATTCTAATTTTCTTCTTAAGGTTTTTGAGTAAAAATTATGTAATAATTTGTTACTATTAAAGTTTCCAGTTACTTTGTACTTCTGAAGTAAAATTTCACATCTATCTTCTCAAAGAATGGTTCCTAATAAAGAAAATTATATTTTGAATAAATTACCTAACTTTTAAAAGTAAATTCTGAATCAGGTAGTTTTTCAGCAGAAAATGTCAAGCCATCCTAAAATACCACATTGATGTTTAAGGATATGCTTTTGTCAATGTATCGGGTGGACGTAAAATAACGTGAGGTGTTCAGAGCCCTCTAGCGAGGAATGTATTGGACGAATCGTAATTCGGTCGCAGCATTCGGTGGACATACGGAGTGGAACATGCGGCTTCGATTTCTAAAAAAGTACCAAAAGTCGCCAACAGGGGAAAATGTGACGCTGCAAAGGTTGTAGTACGTGTGAGTAATGAATCAGTAATTGCCAAATGAGACAGCAAACATCAAGTTTCGTAACAATATAGACAACGTTTATTGGTAATTACAAATAAGGTTCTACATGACCACCATTGTGATGTTCCACGAGCTGCATGCGGTGCACGACATATTCCACGGCGGCTCGCAACATATCAGAATGAATTTGTTGCACCTGTAATGTAATTCGATCTTTCAACGTCGGGATATCGGGAACATCTCCTTGATACACAATGCTTTTAAGAAATCACCACAGCCAAAAGCCACAAGGATGGAGATCAGGCAACCTCGATGGCCACGCTGTGGGAAATCCATGACTATTGATTTTGGTGTCAGAGAAATGTTGCCGCAACATACGCTGTACTTAACACCCGATGTGGGGTGGTGCACCATCCTGCTTGAAGATGGTCGAATCGAGACATCCTTTTTGCTGCAACTGTGGAACCACAAAGTTCTTTAGCATATCGGAATACCGTGCAGCATTGACGGAGCTGGTCACTGGACCGCTTTGGTGAGTTTCTTTGTAAAAATAAGGACCGATGATAAACGATGACGTAAAGCCGCACAACACTGTGACTTTCGACAAGTGGATAGGCATCTGCAGACCCACGTGTGGATTAGTTGCAGCCCAAAACCGGCAGTTGTGTGTGTTAATATCATCGTTCAAATAAAAGTGCGCTACTTCACTCCATAAAATCGCCACGGTCATGCTTTATTCACTTCTATTCGCGCTAAGAATCTTAATGCAAACTCCTTGCGGGTCGTCGCATCGCCACGGCGCAATTCTTGAGAAGGAAAGGTTTTATAGGGGTAAAACTTCAACATCTGATGCAGGATTTTCCGCACCATTGAGTATGGGGTATCCGTTTGCTGGGATATTGCCCGTATACTGCTGGTACCCTGCACATTCGTCATTTCCACAACATCAGTTGCAACTTCTTCAACGTGTTAGTGGCTGATAGTTTAGCGTCCCTGGCCTGGTTGCACTGCCCGTTTCCAGTATCATTTTTCAAGCTTTGAATCATTTTTCGTAGATTTATGCTCATCGGTCCTATTCGTAGTGTCTTCAACCACCGAAATTCTCGAAGGGCAGCAACGGCATTCTTATCCCGCTGATAATACAATTTCACTAATAAAACACTGTCACGTAAGTCAAGAGCCATCGAAAGGCAGTTCGTCGCTGAGTGATGTAAATTCTCCAAGCCTTTCTTTTTATCATGATCGCTCTATACGTAACGTGGTTATGCACATTAGTGCGTTAACAGCGCCACATTTTCCCCAGTTGGCGACTGTTGATAGTATTTTTTTTTTTTAGAAATCGAAACCGCATGTTTCACTCTGTATGTCCACCGAATGTTGTTACGATTCGCCCAATATATTCCTCGGTAGAGGGCTCTGAAAACATCCCGTTATTTTATGCCCATCCGTATTTTCAGAGTGTTCAATAATATCTTGGACCTTATTAAACTTTTTATTTTAATGCATCCTTAAAGTTGATGAATATTTATTGAAATAGTTTATTTACAATTGGGATCTAACAACTTAAAAAAACACATATTATATTTGTGTTAGGTCCCAATTGTAAATAGTAATAGCCACGCTAACATACTGGGAAAAAAATCTTAAAATAGTGTTTAGCATGACAATCACCATGTTTGTTACGTGACAAGATACACATAATACCTATATAATAATATAGATAATATTCATACACAGGTCTTTCTGATATTTCATGGTTTCTAGTTAAACTTATATCGAACTTGTAATAAAGGAATGCTATAAATGATTGTTACTTTAACCATAATATTTAAATAATATCAGATAAGCATTTGTCTTCTGATAAAATAAAATCTACTCTATTACTTTAGCATTGTAACAACAAACAATATCCCTTGAAAATTTAAAACAAAAACTTCTTTAACACAGATTCTTCGACGGTATCACCATTCTCAATCTGGGCGACAATAAGTCATCAATACATCGGAAGCGCAGTGGTGCCTCAAAGGAAAACATACACAATGAAAAACTCACCAATGAAAAAAACCAGTGAGAAAATCCATGCGCCAGCGAGAGCGGCCTCAGTGAATTTTTTTAAACCTTAAAAATTCAAACTGCGCATTTGAAATGTTTCAGGAAATGTGAATAATGAAAGAAAATTTAAAAATCAAAATCAAGTTTACAAAAATAATTTTTCTAGTTTTTAGATCATTTTCTCTTTGTTCAGATGCTTAAAATGGCCTTCCCTGTGAAAAGTATAAGCAAAATAAATATGTTTAAATATCAAGGTGGGATCTATTGAATAAGAATCAACATAGCTACAGCGCAGAATTAGAAGGACCAAGCAAATATATGGGTAGGAAGAATGTACTTGGATTCATTCATCATCGTTGATTACGGACTCTATCAATATCTCTTCAGTATCAGTTAATGATACTGAAACATCAATATCCATGAAATTATTCAAACTGAATGATTTATTTTCACTTTTAAATTTCGAATTTATCTACTACTACATAACCAAAGTTACAAATTATATCAATGAAGCAAACACAGATGATTGTTACGTATTAAAGACTTATACTTCTGAAAGAGTTTTTACGTGTGTACCGAATGTTAATAGGGTTTGAAAATGAGGTTAAAAAATATTTTGTAAAAATGCTAGATGTTTCATCACACGAATGTGGATGTCATCAGGCAGTAAAAAAGAACATTAAAAACATCGACACTTTAAATACATATTTAAAAAGAAAAAGCAGCTCTACTCCCCTACCGGATAGAAGTGGCGTCAATGTTTCCGTTGCTTTTTCATATTGAATGTATATTTAAAAAGTCGATGTTTTTAATGTTCTTTATTACTGCCTGATGACATCCACGTTCCCGTGATGAAACATGTACTGCTTAGTCAAACGAAAGAGACTGGTCACGTGATTTACTGGTCCCTCCGACGTCTTTCTCGGCGTGAAAATAGGAGAGATAGGTATGTGCCAACAAGAACAGAAACAAACGACGTATAAAGGAGAGATGCATAAAGTGAAAAATTACTGCACAAAATTCAGTTTAAAATTAATGCGAGAATAAAATACATACACACAGAATAAGAAATACTTATATAATAAACTTTTAGAATGTAATTCTCCCCTTCGGCTTGTTCCATTGTTTTGGCAGCGCGCCAAACCGTTTTTATCGCTTGGGCAAGCAGTATATATAACATTTTTTATAAAATATTTTTTAATCTTATTTTAATGTGTGTAATTTTCAAATCATACTTATACTTCTCTTGAACTTTCTATTTTTTGAGTAGAAGTTTGAATTAAAGTTCTTAGAGATAGATTTACATAAATGTCTCTTCCATGCCATTTATACGTGAACACCAAATACAGACAAAAACAACAACCATTGATAATTCGGATTTAATTTTTAATTTCAAATGTAGCTATCAAACTTTTAAATTAGCAAAATGTTTAAATTATTTTTCAAACTCAAACTTTCCTAGTTAATTTGTGCTCCAGAAGTCTAATTTAAAAGTTCACTTGTAATAGTTTTTTAACTAATGTAAAATGCCCTTAGAAATAAATAACTTAGAAGTTTTATTACAACAATTGTAGTGTACTGATATTACGTAACGTTTTTATTCTGATACTCGAAATTTCTCTTGTTTTCAATTAATGCCCTAGGACTACCTGTGTTGATGCTATAAAGTGGAGCTGTCTGTGAAACCCTTAACCCTTTGTGCATCAAAGAAAGAATCTAGAACAAACAATTATACACGTTTACGCTACCACTACAGTATTTTTTTTTAAAAGAAAGGTTTGCCATTTATGGTCAATACGTCACCAAACGTCACCAGTCATGACGTCATAAGAGCTTGAACTCCGAGCAGTCAGTCCAAGATGGCGTCGTTTTGTGATCGCATAAGTGTGACCAAGAAAGGACAAACTTTGCATAGCCAAGCATGGGAAATAGTGTGGAACGTTTGTAATTATTTTAATTTTAATTATTATTATTTATTCGTAGAAAATACAAGAACCAGAAAGTTTTCGTAATGTTCATAAGATCCAGTTACGGATTTTAGCAACAGATGGTGCTGTTACGTCCTGAAAACATCAATCTATAAGAAAATTACGTCATCAAAAGCTATTCTTTCATGAACGGAACTGTAAATCATCCAAATCATTAGTTGATCTCATAAATTACTGTTCACCAATCATTCTACAATCCAAGAAATAAACTCTGCAGTCGCAACTCTCGAACTTGAAATGATTACGTTTGTACATGAGGAACCGCCGTGGACGAGGGAATCCCCTCAAATTGAACTTGATTTGTTAGGATTATCCTCCAAAAAAGGATTCGCCTCTTCAACTTAAGGCAGCAGCTCTTGAACTTATCAACGTGGAATACAATGAGTTCATCAACATTTATACTGATGATTCTGTTGAATGTAAAAATCAAAAGACAGGTTTCTACTGTAAAGAATTGGACGAAAAATGTTATATTTCTCGTGACCCTTTACAACACTTTACCAAAAAGTCGTGCAGAAAGCGAAAACAGCATTAATAGCCTTAAATTCAGAGTTCATGCTCGAAGAAGGGTCACAAGACATATAGTAGGATAAGATTTGTATCCTTACGAACTCCAAATTTGTTCTCCAATCTTTAAGACCCGAGCTGTCCTCTGATTACTTGTTACGTATCACTGAAATATGGAGCTTGTTAAGAATGTTAATGGGTGCAAATTGCCTTCCAATGGGTGCAAAGACATTGTGGAATTAAGGACAATGATAAGACTGACGTTATTGCTAAATTGGCGTATGACCCTTTTCCTGCACCTCCAACACTAAGCTCTCTCAGGAACTGCAAATCCATTGTTCAGAAAGAGATCCAAAACATCTGGTAGAGAGCTGGGTAAACAGCAGCAGTCCCGTTCAATGATTTTAATGTTCAATTTTTAAAATCATTGAACACGAAAAATCATTATTTGAGAAAATTCAAAGAATATCTGTACATTATGAGAAGTAGCCCTTGTATTGATAAAGTATCTAAAGAGGCTGTTTATGATTAAGGTTTTAAGCCTAATGCTTTCAATTTAAAATTTTTAGACCAACCAACATTATATTGATTATTTTTTGATTTTTTATTTTTCCAAACTGTATTTGTATGAATTTATTGCGATCATGAGATCATGAGAAAAAACCTATTTTACAATATTATTTAGGACATCCAGAAATCATTTAAAAAATATTAATACCGTAATCGATTTCTGAAGATTCAAGATAATGTTCAATTTTCTTTGGGTTAAGAATTATTACTTCATTACCAATTCTAACTGATGCAGTGCGCTTCCAGTATAGATTCCTCCGTTAACCGTACATCTTTTCCATCCATTCTTATTTTTCCCAAGCATCTAATAAGTTTCATACGAATTACGGAGTAAAAGCTTTTGAGTAGTTTACGAAACACACAGATACATTATTTAAAATTGTCCTCAGATTGAAAATACTTTAATACAATATCTAAAATGCTCTATAAAGTTAGCTTTGTTAAATAAAGCATTGAATCAAATGAGGTTTTTAAAATAAAAAGCAATATATAGCAATACATATCTGTTCCAACAAAACGTAACATACATATTTTGATTCTTGCACTGGCTGATTAGCTCTGGCTGAGGAGAGCCTAACAAGCTCGAAACGTTAATCAGAGTATCAGCTCGACTCAAAAAGGCATTCTTATTTGAAAATGTAACATATTTAAAAATAATAAATTTCATCAAGTTTGGTTCAATTGCTGTCACTTCTTATATCTTGCAGCATTAACAACATTGCGATCATGGGAAAAAACATATTTCACATTATTATTTAGGAAATCCAGAAATCATTCTCTAAAAAATATTAATAATCGATTTCTGAAGATTCAAGATAATGTTTAAATTTCTGGAAAAACTATTAAGTTTTGATTCTGTACTTACTGGTCATTGAAAAACAGTATAAATAGTTGTTTTGTGGATATATTGTCAGCAGAAGATGAAATGTATTTTATTCTCGTTGGCTGCAGTTAGAATTAAAATGAATTACGGGATTGTTTGGTTGAAAGATTAATATCAGAATATTGAATATAATAACGAAGTTTCCAATTCTCTGCTGTAAATTATTTATGTTTAAAATCAATATTTATTAAAGTTAATTAACTTTTATGAATGAAAGCATTATTGACGAAAGTACAAAGAAATGCTAAATAAACTATAATGTTTTGTAAAATATTTAAGATTGTTATTCATTTTAGAGAAAACTATTGATCTTTTAAAACTGTTCAATGTTATAATGGACTTATAGGTTTAGTGTTAATAAGAAAATATAAAAATAGGAATAAGAATACTAGACAAAAATGTAAAATTCGTGAAACCTAGTATCTACTAATGAAATACTGTAAAATACTGTTCTGTGTTTTTCATTCATTCATTCATAGTTATCTGCCAAGGGCAGGTCCTTCACTGCAAACCCAGCATTCTCCAATCTTTCCTATTTTCTGCCTTCCTCTTCGTCTCCACATAAGATCCATTTACCATAATGTTGTCGATCATCTTAAATCTTCTTCTGCCTCGAACTTTTTTACCGTTCACCATTCCTTCCAGTGCATCCTTCATTAGGGAGTTTCTTCTCAGCCAGTGACCCAACCAGTTTCTTTATCTCTTCCTGATCAGTTTCAGCATTATTCTTTCTTCATCCACTCTTTCTAGCACAGCTTCATTTCTTATTTTGTCTGTCCATTTCACATGCTCCATTCTTCTCCATATCCACATTTCAAATGCTTCTAGTCGTTTCTCTTCACTGCGTCGTAATGTCCATGTTTCTGCCCCATATAATGCCACACTCCACACAAAGCACTTCACTAGTCTCTTCCTTAGTTCTTTTTCCAGAGGTCTGCAGAAGATGCTCCTTTTCCTATTAAAAGCCTCCTTTGCTATTGCTATCCTCCTCTTGACTTCTTGGCAGCAGCTCATATCACCACTTATAGTACACCCTAAGTATTTAAAGTTGTTCACTTGTTCCAATGTCTCATTCCGAATGCTTATGTTTATCTTCTTTGTCTTTCTTCCAATAACCATAGTCTTTGTCTTGTTTACATTTATCTTCATTCCATATTTTTCTCAGCTGTCATTCAGCTGCAGTAGCATATCCCTTAGTATCATCTCCTCTTCTGCTAACAATGCCATATCATCAGCAAATCTTATGCACTTTATTCTTCTTCCTCCTACTATCACCCCTCCCATGTTCTGAAAACAATTCTTCACTAGCTCCTGCAAGTAGATGTTGAACAGCGTAGGTGATAGAGGGCATCCTTGTCGCACCTCTCTCCCTATTCCACTTCCCTCTGACAATTTTTCTCCTATTCTGACTTTGACTCGTTTGGTCATCAATTCAATAAAGTCATATATCTGAGCACAGCACGGCTATCCGAAACAGGAATCCGGAATATCTAACTTTCCAGTACGCCAGGTGGTTTCAGCACACGATTAACATACATCATCCAATCATTCTGGGAAGGCTATGAAAAGACTTACAAAAGAGAATGTACAGAATCTTTTTTCTTTTATTTTCACCCAACGAATGAACTTGACTCAATTTATCCTGAAGCTATTTTACCTCGTCCCATATATATGAAATCATTTTGTTGTTCTTGTTGTGTGTTAGTTTAATCCTAACAAGTAAATTGTTTTTAATCGATTATTTTAGAAAAGATAAAGTTTATATTTTGATGTATTTAACACCTTTTTATTGTCAATGATAAATTATTTACAAGATTATTTCAAGAGAAGAAAATGATAAATGAAATTGTTTCGCAAATTAATCTTTCGGTTAAACTAGGCTTTGAAAGGACAAAGCGAAATGGAAATAAATAAATAAATAAATAAATAAATATTAGCACAGAATGTATTCAAAGGCTTCACTCAGCTGAATATCACACTTTATACAATGCATTGTTAAAATTTAGATATATTAGTCACGGAAAAATGACATAAAGATATCTTAGTGCTTAATTAACATTGAAATGGTGAATTAATGTTTTATTTAATATATGTTATCATTTAAAAAATTTCGAAACTCCAAAAATGTAAGTTTCTGCGTCAGCTGGAATTATTTACAAGGTCATGTGATTTAAGACAAATCTAAGATCGTATTTATATCTATTGGATTCAAATTGTGAACAATCAAATAAGAGATGTTCTATCGACTCTATTTTGTTTTTATGTCATCTATAAAATGCATTGTGTGATAGATTGGATACTTTGTTAGAATGGATATTGAAGTTCCTATCCATTGAGTTTCTTAAGACCAGCAAGAAATTTACCTAGTCTATAACTGAAATAAATAAATAGTGTAGATTTTGCGTGAGAGAGAGAGAGTAAGGAAGTACTTATTTGTTATTTGGTCTTTAATAATGCTTTTCTATCTCTTATTTCATTTTTCAATGAGCAGATATAGAGTATTACAGTTGAGTTCATGAAAGAAGAGCTTTTTATGACGAAATTTCCTTATG
>JAFIDM010063539.1:109402-121837 GCA_023159025.1 Thereuonema tuberculata
AGTTGAGTTCATGAAAGAAGAGCTTTTTATGACGAAATTTCCTTATGGGTTGATGTTTCCAGGACGTTACAGCGCCATCTACTGCTAAAATTCAGAACTAACTCTTTTAACATTACGAAAACATCCTGGTTGCATTTTCTACAGTTACAATTACAGGTCTTGAAATAATTAAAAACGTTCCACACTATTCCTCTTGCTTGGCTATGCAAAGTTCGTGGTCACGCTTATGCGATCACAAAACGACGCCATCTTGGACTGACTGCTGAAGTTCAAGTTGATGACGTCATGACTGGCGACGTTTGTTCCGGACAAAATCGATCACTAAGTAATCACTGTATATGGCAAACCCTTCTTTTTGGCAAACTATTATAGTGTGTTTTGAATAGCTTTGGCTGTTTAGAAGTATCACAGCTAATTTTAATTCCACTTTATTATGATCAGAATACCTTGCTCACAGAAGTCAACATTTTTAAATCCAGAATTTGTGGATACATTGTGATTACTAAATTACAAAAGAAATAAAACTTGGTTTTTATGAATCGTATTCATTGAGATCATTTTTCACTGAGGATTCGCAGCACCTTGTTGAACATAAGAAATCTTTCTATTCCACGTGAATATGTTTCTTTATTTGTCCATTTGTTTGTTGTATGTTTCTTCGCACATCGCTCTAAAACGCCCAAATGACTTCAATAAAATTAAGTAGATAGTTTTTATGGTCCTTAAAATAAAAGCCCGTTCATTTTGCCATCTGTCTTCTTTCTTGCTTCGCAGAACTGATTCCCCAGTAGTGCATTGATGAGTTCCTACTCAGATGGTCATAGACAGCATCTCCCATTACGTATGTGTTTGTATCCAATAAATTATGAATTTTATTTATATTTAGATTAGATGTTGTTCTTGGAATTGCATGAACCTCACTTTTTTCTTTTTATTTATTTAGGTCTGGGGTTCTTAACCTGTGAGATACGCCTTCCCAGGGGAGGTCTGGACCGACTCCAGAGGAGGTGTGAGTATAAATTAACTATAAATTGTTTTACAAGTACACAATTACTTTGCTACTTTCTGCTTTCGAGTTGGGTTTCGCTGGAGCAAATAGTAACTTCCGTCCTCAATAGATGGCGCTTCCGAACCGTCATGTGCGTTATTGTGCGATTTCTGAAATACAATCAATCTTTCAAGATTAGTGACTGCTTTGTTCTAAGTTACTTTTTTTTCCGGTTTATTGCAAAAAAGATCGTCATGTCAAAGAAAAGGAAATACAGTGAGGATTACTTGAAATTTGATACATACTTGAAACCATGTGAACCCAAATTTAATGGATTCTTGACAAAGATAGAATCGAAAGACGTCGGTTTTCTTGATGTGTAAAAGTTCTCTGCAATGTAGTTTGTAGGCCTGCCAAGCTATAAGAACATTTCGCAAAAATGCCTCCTAGGAATTCTGAAGACAAGCTGGAAGAGAAGAAGCAAAAGGATGCTCGATTCCACTCATCTGGTAGCTCAGTAAGTTCGGTTTTGGAGCCATTCCTTGAGACCTCTGTGAGAGTGTCTGATCGCATACAACAACAAATCACTTACAATTGGCGAACCTCGGATCAAGCCTTGTGCCCTTGACATGGTCGAAGATGTTCTAGGACATAAAAAGAGGAACAAAATTGTTCAAGTAACTCTGTCAACTGATGTCATAAAGTCAAGAATTAGGGATATGTCAGGCGATGTTTTGGATCAACACATGGAGGAAGTGACTCTGCCCTCTGGACTTTGAATAAATGTACTAATGAAGCTCAATGTAGCCAACTCTTAGTCTTCTTGAGATACGCCACTGATACGTGTATTAAAGAAAAGATTCTTTTCTGTTGATTGAAAGATAAAAGTGGGTTTTCTATGCACTGATGGTTCACTCTCCATGCTGGGAAGAAAATCTGGCTGTGGAGCTGTGGTGAATGCCGAGGCCTAACAAATGATGATAATACACTGTTTTCTACATCGTCATCTACTATCATCAAAAACTCTTTCTCCAAGACTGAAATTGAAATGTCCACTGCTATTCAAGTTTTAACTTCATATAATCTCGGGCTTTAAATCATAGACTGATTAAAATACTTTGCCAAGAACTTGGATATACTATTATTATATCTGAACTATTGTATGTATACATATATCATCTCTATTTATATAATCTTTTTTTTTATTATAATTATTATTTTATTAGTTTGTTTTGTTTCATTCATATAGATGTAAATATATCTAATAAAAATAACTGTAGCACCTATTGATAGGAATCTTGAGCTCCTAACGGGACTCTAATGTAATTCAAATCTAGATTCAAATAAAAAAAAAAAACACGAATGACTACAGTAGTCTGTATCAACAACGTTATTTTGTGAAATTTCTTAGAACTATTATTTAATTGGAAAATTTTGTTGTTGACTTCGGTTTTTTTTTTTAGATAGTTTTTCACAGCCGTTCGACTTTCGTTTCCTTTTCCAATTCCAATTTAAAATCACTCTACAGGTAGAAATCCGGAAATTATTAGAACTCGGTCCTAGAGATCACTTTCTTTCACTGAAATACCTGAAATAAAAATTCAAATAACAACCACAGTTACCAAATATTTTAATTTATTAAAGCAAGGCAAATTGAAATATTAGGATGTAGGGATTATCCCCTTTAATCAATTGATTTTTTTAAAGGATTTGCGCTGATTTGATATGAGTGAAATTAATCTGTTTGAAAACAACTGAAACAAATAATAAATGGATTTAATTATTAATTTTTTTTCTGAAACAGAGATTCCACTGTTTGTATTCAACAGATATTAGAAGTTAAAGAAATGAATTAGGATTTTCATTTGTCTCATTTTCATTACTTTAAAAAAAGAATAATCGAAGAAATTTCAAGAAACAGTATTTTAAGCCAAAAAAGTCTAGTATTTCTTGTAGGAAGTTACTGCTGTTTCAATGACTAGTAAAAATAAATGGAAAAACTATAACAAAGAACATGAGAAATGTAGGTCTCTCGAGTAGAATAAAGAAACAGATGGCTTTATATTTATTTTTAGAGTCTATCCAATTAAATCTGGTCTGTTGCTACTGTTGCACTGGCTCCCTTTACGAAATTATTATTTTACAAAAATATATATATATATATAATAAATAAATAAATAAATAAATAAATAAATAAATAAATAAATAAATAAATAAATAAATAAACGAATTTTATATCAGTGCTTCCCAAACTTTTCAGGAATAATCGAAGAAAAGAATAAAAAGAAAGCTCATCAATTGACGCGTTATTCAACTAAAAAAAAAACAAATAAGAGTAGCTAAAGCAAAACAAAAAAATGAATAATTTCTTCTAAAACTGTCCCTCTTAAATGTAAATATGCTCTTGTTATATTATGAAGTTAATGTGGGTGGCAGAGAAGCCAAGCACTGCGACCGGAGGTCTATTGTACTATCCCACGGAAATAAGGACAAATGGAGAGAAAGACTGAGAAAGTATGGTGGCAGAAGTGCAAGGGATACGGGAGAACCCCGAGAAAACCTGCCCAGCGCGGATCGTCCACCATCACATGAGAACCCGAACCCGATACGCAGAAGTGAGAGGCCGATGTCATAGTGACAACGCCAACCGCGAGGCCTAAATATGCTCTTAATTCTTGAGCATGTTCATTATTTTCTTCATTTTTTATCCATTTGTTTATTTATGTTTTTGAATTGAAAACCTACGGAATTAAATGCTATTTTCCTGATGAAAAGGCTTCTAAAAGCCTTGAATGAGACACTTCCTCCGTGATTGCAGTAGATTATTTCTTTGCGGGATCGTTTCATCGATTGCATGTGGCACTTGAATCAATCGTCTTGTATTTCTGCCCCCTTAATAAGTTCTCAACTTCTGAATAGAATCATACGGTCACCAAAATTTGTATACAGACTATTCGAAGGATGCGAAAAAGTATAATGCAAAACAAAAATACTTGAAAAGAATTCCCGTGGGAAAACATATAAACCGGAGGTCGACAGTAAGTTTATGTAAAAGAGAGCTAATACATAAGAAAAATAATAATGGGGAGGCCTGGACAATACGTCTACGATTTGAAAAATCGGAGAGAGGGAGACCGAGAGGCTGAAGAAAAGATAAATAAAAGAAAGGTATTTGAATAAAAACCATTAAATACAACAATATATCCTGGTAAACAGAAGTATACGTATGGGTCAATCCATACCTAACGGCCCAGAAAACATTAAATTGGTTACTCGACCATTTAAAAAAAAATTGATTTTTTACTGTTGTTACCCCTAAGCTAAAGTACTTCAGAACAGGCATTATTTTTTTTTTATTTGACTTCGTTTAAAAATGGCGTCCATTGTTGTGTTATGGTTTCCGGCATGTTTGGCCTTTCCAGACAGTTACGGTAAATTTGAGCTCGTCTTGGCGGGGGCACTGCCGTGCCCCCAGATAACTCAGCTATAAAAAAATGATAGAAAGCCTCGGTAAAAAACATTATTTTCAGAAAATTTTAAGCTCCATTTTAAGCCCCATACCTTTTTACCATATTTCTAATGCAAATGGTTGAAATTTAGAACCGAAACTGATATTCGCTTTTGAACAAAAATCAAATTTCCGGTTTTCTTTTAGCAGGAAGAAATGAAATAGAAAAAATATAATTTTTTTAGAGAAAAGATATACATCCAAAGGTTTAGCAAAAAATATTTCAGCTCTGTTACTGGCTTCCTAATTTAGTTATAGCTCTTGAAAAATGCTCGTTGTTCATTTTTTATTCAAAGTTTGAGCCCCAATATCTCTGGTGGGGGACTTAATAAAAATTTGATATTTAAAGTATAAAGAGATTTTTATGAGAGCTATCTGTGAAAAAAATTTTGAGTTTGATATTTGATTTAGATACCTACGTATTTAGCCCAGGTATCTAACTGAAGTATCAAACTCAAATGTTTAAATTATCATTTAAAGTTGATCTCAAATAATTTAACCTGCTTCTCTTCATACATTTTGCTATAAAGCACCCCCTAGGGGAACGTTTTTGAACTATTTTTTTCTAATAATTCTTTTATTTATCCTTTGAATAGTCGCTTTACAAATTTTGATGTCAACCCTATTTTAGGTTACAGTTACAGGTCGAGTTTAATTACTATCTCCTTGTAAATTTGTATAAAATCTACACGAATTTGCTAATTAGATAATCTGTATATTTATTGTTTTGTAATTTTTAATATCCTCACCAATTTTCAGTCTCAAAGAACCATTAAATCAATGATAATTTGGGAAAGTGGAATTTGACTAAGGATACGAGATTAAAAGAATACGATAGAGCCGTGAAAAGCAATGATCGCTGCTACTCCACCACTACCGAATGCACGTTAACAAAAGTAACCACACATTGGACTTGAAATTTTTTAAACATTTTGAAGTGCTCAAAAAAAAAAAGGAAAAGAATATTCTTTTGGATTGTAATAGTTTAATTAAAATCATTAATTTTTGTTAGAATTGTTAGTAATTTAGTAAGATTAAAAATGAAATTCTTTAATTCTTTAATTAACATAGCATATAATAATGTTAAAAAAAAATTGGGGGGGGGGGGATTGTAATACTTTAATTATAACCATTAAAAAAAATTAGAATTGTTATCAAGTTAGTAAGACTAAAAATATTACTATTTAATTATTTAACGAACAAATCCTATTAAATTATCAAAATGTTATATGTTATTATACAGGGTGTTTCAAAAATACACGGCATAATTTCAGGTATGTATTTCCCACATGTAGACAATCAAAATAGTTCATTACAACATATGTCCGGAAATGCTTCATTTCCGAGTTATGGCCTTCACAACATTGAAAATCACCGGAACGTTTTTCGTTCCGCCGGTCGTTGCCATTACAGAAGATGTTCAAAATGACCACCTCCTGCTTGAATACAGACCTCACATCGATGTCTCAATGACCTGCGAACACGATCCCACACTCCAGGAATGTTGCGTATGTCCTCAGAACGTGCCACAATTCGATTCCGAAGGGATTCCAAATCAGGCACCGGAGACGAATAAACCAATGATTTTAAATGGCCCCACAAGTAGAAATCGAGAGGGTTCAGATCAGGTGAGCGTGGAGGCCAAGCAATTGGGCCACCTCTACCTATCCATCGATCAGGAAACGTTCGATCCAAGTACCGGCGAGCCGTACGACTGAAGTGTGCAGGAGCGCCGTCATGCAAGAAGTGAGCGTGCTGACGATCGATCAGTGGAGTGTCGTCATAAACATGAGGTATGGTGTTTTCCAGGAAGTTTGTGTACGCCTGCCCCGTAAGTCTGTTTACAAGTACATGGGGTCCAACTAATCGATCACCAATGATACCGGCCCACATGTTGAGGGAGAACCGCACCTGGTGATGAGATACAACAGTTGCATTTGGGTTTTCATACGCCCATACATGCTGATTGTGGAAATTTGTTATGCCATCTCGTGTGAACTGTGCTTCATCTGTAAATAATACTAAGGCAGGAAAGTTCGGATTTGCAGCACACTGCTGCAAGAACCACTGACAGAACCTAACTCGTGCAGGGTAATCTGCTGGTGACAGCGCCTGTACACGTTGCAAATGATAAGGATACAATTGATGCTCTTTCAGCAGTCTCCAGACAGTCGTATGGGGAACATTCACTTGCAACGCTAACCTTCGTGTGCTGACAGAAGGAGTTCTGTTCACAGTCTCCAGAATCTCCTCCTGTTCTTCTGGAGTTGTAGACCTTGGTCGTCCCCTTCCCAATCCAGGAGAGTGAAATTTTCCATACTCGCACAGACGGTGATGGAGACTTACAAATGTCTTCCGATCTGGACATTGTCGCTGTGGGTACCTCTCCTGGTACAAACGACGAGCCAGCGCAGCATTGCCGTCTGCCTTACCGTACATGAAGTGCATCTCTGCCAGCTCCTGATTTGTGTACATGACACACAGTCGAACGCCAAACACACCACTGAATTTAACCTTCGCCTCGGAATGATCTGTCAGAGTGCCCTCTTAATGTGTCCTTTGACGGCAACGACCTGCGGAAAGAAAAACGTTCAATGAGACATCGATGTGAGGTCTGTATTCAAGCAGGAGGTGGTCATTTTGAACATCTTCTGTAATGGCAACGACCGGCGGAACGAAAAACGTTCCGGTGATTTTCAATGTTGTGAAGGCCATAACTCGGAAATGAAGCATTTCCGGACATATGTTGTAATGAACTATTTTGATTGTCTACATGTGGGAAATACATACCTGAAATTATGCCGTGTATTTTTGAAACACCCTGTATTTTGCAACTGATAATTTAAAGTAATTTCAAAACTAATTACGAACTGTTGACTATTACACAATCATCCTATTAATAGGCAAAAGTTGTATGGATCTTTATAAATTTGCAATTTTTGAAATAACCAATCACAGTGCAGCGTTGGAACACGTCAGGCATGACGTCACGCCGATGTTTAAACATGGCGTCTCAAATATTCTTCCCACATCACCGCGACGGATCGCGATTACACAATTATTATCAGTGCATTGAGATTTTCTTTCCCACATAAATGAAGTTTACACTGAAATGCATGAAGTTCATGCGTCAAAATTTATCAGAGAGTTCGTAAAACCTAGAGTTTTTTACATAATTTGGGCTGTTTAGCCGCTCTCTCACTACTCAACAAAGTAGGGGACAATGACGATGTTACACGCGCCCTCACTGTTGCTCAGACAGGATTATTGGTATTGGCTGTTGGACATTCGTTATTGTAATTGTTGAAACTGGTAAATAAATTTTTTATTTTCTTTTATTTTAACAAAATTTGGCTTAGTCATTCAAATTATATATGAGCTGTTGCGGAAGTCATGGCTTTTAAAAAAATGAGCTTAGAACATCTTCTTTCAATCTTGTCTTTTTCAAAAATTTCAGGATATTTCAAAAATGTGACATTTGTTCAATTTCCGTTAATATTGCCTCAATTTCGACAAGCCTGTTCTTTTAGGGCAGCAGGTTCTCATTATGAAACCGCAGCGCTGGCTACTATGAAAGTGGTAAATCAATTTTTTTTTTTTTTTTTTTTTTTTATTTTAACAATATTATGATATTATTCTAACAAATAAGCCGATATTCAAATTACAAATGGGCTGTTGTGGAAGTCATGGCTTCTAACAAAATTAGCTTAGAACATCTTTTTTAATCTTGTGTTTTTTTAAAAAATGTCGAATTTATTTTACTTCCGTGAATATTTCACGGATCACAACTAGTAAATAATATTTATACTGCTAGAAATGTTGTATGTTTTTATATTTATACTGTTATATTTACATTAATATTGTTATTTAGTAATACTTTTATGTTTATTAAACAACAAAATTTTTATATTTATGTAAAAATAATTTTAATTGTCATAGAATATTATTTTTTTGTAAAAACTTAAGATAATACTTTCTACAAGTGTTACAAATGGATCCTATAAATGTAAGAAATCTCAAATTGGACTGAAATTGTAAATTTATTAAAATAAACTTCAAAAAAAGAAAAATCTCAAAATATTAGGCTTTGCTGTGAATGACTTTATTGGGTAATGCGTTGAATCTGTGGAAATATCATCACTAGCCCTTGCTGCTACAATGACACTGTTTCCATTAAAAGTGTATTGGAATATCAGCTCAGCACCAAATGTCGAAAGAGTGATGATAGTTAACAGAGTGACACGTAGGGTAATGAGCACACCTGTAGTGGCTTCTGCATGCTAAATGATCCTAAAAACTCCGCACGTATACCTTTCTCTTTACGATTTTTTCTTATTGCTATCATTTTCTTAATTTTTGATATTGAAATTACACTTCTACTTCCTCTACCTATTATTTTAACATTTTCCAAATCAATTTTTACTTTCCTTACCTCCTCCATTTTCATCATTGTTTTAATTTTAGGTTTATACTACGAGTGAGTAAAAGGAGCTTTAGAATGAAAATCTTTTAATAGGAGTCATCTGGACGCTTCATTGTTAATGAAGAACTTACAATTTATTTGTCTATTAATGCTTAAAGTTATCCAACATCCTCAATTCCACAAATTGAAATTTTTTTTTAAACTATTTAAGCACCATAAAATAAAATCAATTTTTAAGACTAAAATATTTAAAGGTATCCAATGAAGAAATAATAATAAATATTCACGAATTTTAATTCCCTTAAATCCATAAAATACTATAACCTTACCATGCTGAGTTAATGAAAAAAGATATAATCTATATGCAGCACTAAAAAAAGATAAAAAAATTAATCCTCAAAAAGTTATTTTACATCAAAAAATTATGGTGGGTGTTTTTATTATTTTTTTTTTCTTTTTCTTTTGCTATTTTACATTTTAACATTTTATATTTTTATTCTTTTTCTCTTTTATTGTTTATATTCTTTTTATTAAATGTTTTACCTCCTTTTCTTCTCTCCCCCTCCTTGTTTTTCTTTTTTAGATATTAGCCTGTTATTTGACGGAAAGGTTCGTTCATCATGCGAGCGCATTACGAAGTCCCGTTCTGTTGCTGTCGTCATCATTAGGCGAAAGTCAGTTGAATACCGTAGAGTCTTTCTGAACACAACTCCGTAGATGATACGTATGTTTGATTGATCCATATGAAGACTCTTTTGACTGTAATTTGTATTTTTATTTTGTTTATTGGAGAGTTTTTTCCATTTTTATGTAACGCTTGAAAAAGGCAGTCGATTTATGCTACCGAAATTAATTGCGTATTAAATTGGGATTTTATCTACATGAATAGGTGTGTAAAGTGTTTCCCTTATTTCAGAAAATTCATGAGCTAGTTTTAGACAATTCTCCTCCCTTTTCGTTGGCTTCCATCTTCACTGTCCCTATCTACCCATTACTATTTTCACTCTATTTGCTTTCGTCCTATTTCTCACTGGCTTTTACTTAAAAATTTTCAGAATTGCTTTTGAATTGTACAACGGCAGCTGTGTTATTCAATACAATTCTAAAATATTTTGTTAATTGTTATTAAAAGCAAGATCCTGGAAGTAAATCGCTTCTGTTTAGTTGCAGCTGTTGCTCGAATAAGGTGATCTCTTGAAAAAAATAAAAAAACAAAACCGTTTGTTGAAACTACGCTATTGTAAAGTTCATGACGTCAATTTCACGAAACGAAATTCAAATTAAACAAGATAGGGATAGCGATTAGTAAACGAATCACAATGCTTTGCAAAAGCTACTTATACGTCATTTATGCTGCATTATTCCTTTAATTTCCTTATTCTTACGTATTTATTTCTCAAAGGTGTTTTAGTATCGGTGCACCGCCGTGCTGGCGTGGTCGTGCGGTCTCGGCGGCGGCCAGCCGTGGCGACCAGTGCGCCAGTACCTGGGTTCGAATCCCGGTCGTGGCATGGTTGTTTCTTTCGTCTTCTTCTGTGTGTTATGTCCGCTGGGGACCCGAAATCTGCTCTGTAGGTAGTGGTCCCCATTTGTCTTCTGTATGTTACAGACTATAGTATCGGTGCACCATAACTCCCTTAATACTTCATCAAAATCAATGATTGAGACATCATTTTGAAGATTACATTCCTCGCTAATAACGAAAAATAAACAAATTGTTTAAAATTAATGTTTTCGTTAAAAAAACTTTATTTTAAAAACCTTTTCTATGAAAATGTAGACACACTTAAACGGAAGCGGACTTATTTTTCGAAAGCAAAACAACATTTCAAATAATGCTATAACGTCTCACACTTTAAATATGTTCTTTTTTGAATAAAAAAGCACTTTACAATGAATGATTTTCATCGTTGATTTAATAAGAACAGATAAAAAAACAAATAAAAATTTATATTTCAGTAAAAATAAACGATTTATTACAATAAAAACTTGTCAACTTCTCATATATTATTTCTCAAAGGTGTTTTTTTTTTTTTTAATTTCCCTTAATACTTCATCAAAATCATTGAGATATCATTTTGAAGATTACGTTCACCGCTAACGACGAAAAATAAACAAATTGTTTAAAACTAATGTTTTCGTTAAAAAACTTTATTTTAGTTTATAAAAATATAGAACGCGCCATCTATTGACAATCTGTTCTTTTAATTATTTTCACATTACCATTCAGTGATCATTACCTGATCAAGATACCATGCGAATTATTCGCAAGGGTCAACCTTTTTATAAAAATGGAGAAGGCGCCATCTATTGACAATGTGTTTAACTAACGTGCACGACAGCTATTAGATTTGTTTATTATTTCTCAAAGGTGACTTTTTGTTGCGAATTGTTCACACGGATCAACTAGTTATTATAAATGTGATTGCTGCGAATGCCAAAGGCGCAATTGTTGCGATTGTTGTGATTGTTGTGCGTTGCATCGTGGGATAATTGTTCACAGACAGACGGACAAACCGGGATTAGTAGAATTCCTATCACAATCCTAAAATTATAATCAAACATCGAGAACGATATAGAATATCTGCTTAAAGCTTATTATAACGTTGTAACAGAACATCAATTATAATCTTTTTTAAAAAAAAATTTTAAAAAATAAAACAAAATCACAGTAATACTGGATCTGATGGAGGATGAAGGTATTGTGCGTTTTTAGATTTATTGATCACGTGACTTCTCTTGTAAAAGAGAAAAATAAATAAATAAATAAATAAATAAATAAATAAATAAATAAATAAATAAATAAATAAATAAATAGTGAATATAATTTTGTGCTAAAGCACAAAAGGGTGATCCAGAATAAAAAAAAAATAAAAATAATAATAAACAGAAAGGAAGGATATTAATGTAAAGAAAAAGAAAAAAGAAAAGTTAGAAAAAAAAAAAATTAAATAAAAAAAAAACGCTAGGAAAATAAGAAAAAAAATTCCAAATCGGACATTGAGAAAAAAAGATTGAGAAGAGAAAGAAGAAAAAACCCAATAGATGTACGGATTCGAATCGATAACTTTAAGCACTGGAGTGCGAGACTTCAACAATCGAGCTGCAGCTGTCAATAAAAATATGATTGCATTTCTAATATTTAAGATAACAGCGGAACTCCAATGAAAACAATGCCAAATATCCCGAATATGGGGGAAGGGGGGGGGCATTGGCCGCTGAAAGTATCCTATTCCTTTGGGCCTTTGAACAGGAATGGGTATTTTGAGGGTATTTTTAACCCCCCCCCCTCCTCCCCCAACAAGTTCAAGATATTTGGCATTGTTTTCATTGGATTTGTGATATTAGCTTAAATGTTAGAAATGTAACTACGACATTTCAGTTATCAGCTGTAGCTTGATGCCTGAAGTCTCGGACTCCTACATTATATTCAAGGTTTTCGGTTCCAATTCGTATATCTACTGTTTATTTTCTTTTGTTTTGTTTTTTAATTTTTTTTGTCGATGTTCTCGTGGG
>JAFIDM010063539.1:122237-134916 GCA_023159025.1 Thereuonema tuberculata
CCACCTGTGACACATTCCCAAAAGTCATTATATTAGTGTAGTTCCAAAGGCAAGTGTTTTTATTCCTACCGAACCAGTTACATTGACAAGGAAATCCTTCTACAACCAAAGAAATCATAAACATGAACACCCAAGGATTGATTTTTGTCTTCGTTCTTGTGATCGTAGCTCTTCTGCAAGTAACCAGTGGTGAGTTTTCAGTTTCTATTTCATCTTCTTAAAATATCAATTAAATTAGATCAATTTAAAATGTCAAATATAAATTAAATTAGACGACAATTGATTGAATATTCGAACTTTAACTATTTTGTTGAACAGTTTTCTTGTCTGAAGAGAAAAAAAATTACAACCAGACAACAAATATGCCTTCGCTCACTGAGCCAACATCAATGGGAATTCTGAACAGCTGTTTCATCGTTATTAGGAATCATCAGCAGAATATACCCCTGATGTTTGTCTCAGTTACGTGAAAGCTTTACCTAAAAGCCTTCTCGATCGCGGGAATGGGTCGCCGAGATAAAAAAACAATCAAATAAAAGATTTTTTTCTCTCTATTTATGAATTATTACGGACGTTTAAATTTGCCTTTCATTGAACTTATGATGTTTCTTTTTTTATAATTAAATTCCTTATTGCCTTTCAGTGAAAGGACAAGGGATTAATACTGTGGATTTCATAGGATTATTTTTTGTTTGATTGTTTTTTATCTCGGCGGCCCATTCCCGGGATCGAGAATGATTTTACCTTAGCTTTCAAGCAAATTGAGCCAAACATCAAGGTAAATTCTGCTGATGATCCCTAATAAGGATGAAACAGCTACTCAGAATCCCCGTTGATGTTGGCTGAATGTGTGAAGGCATATTTGTTGTCCGGTTGTTTTTTTTTCCTCTATTTAAGAATTAATATGGACGTTAAATTTGCTTTTCAGTTTTCTTGTCTGTTTCTAATCACGCTAAAACGTTTGGATAGATTTTCTTAAAATTTGTTACAATGTTTATTTATGATCTAGCTTAAACATGAGTACGGTACTGTCGGTCTCCATTCTTTCATCCCTCAACAAATCACTGTCGAAATCCCAAGCTAAAACTGCTAGACTGCTTTCCTTCAAATGTTGGTACTTTTCTTATTTACACGAAGATATCAAGATATTTATGGATTTCCACTGTTAGCTTAAATGTTAGAAATTCAACCATGTCATTTCATTTGTCAGCTATAGCTTCATGGGTAACGTCTCTGACTGTTAAACTGAAGGTTATCGGTTCAAATCTCTGTTGGGAACCGCTGAATTACGGAATTAAAAAAAAAAGAATCTAGAATAAGGTAGACAATAAAAGAGGCTAACAAAGTAAGTGAAGACAATTATAGACAAACAATTTAAAGAACCATCTTGTGGGCGGAGCTTCGGTTACACTGAATTACGGGAGAGCCTTCCCCATCTATATACACGTGAGACAGCTGACTGGTTAAATAAGTCACCAACTTGAATTTTTTTTATTATTATTTTGTAAATTTGTTTTACATTCTTTCCTTCACGTACACTAATTCGTAAGTTGAGTGTTATTTGAAATAAAACTTGACATCTGACGCTTGAGGTATTAGTTGTAGTTGTACATGGAGAGGGTAATGTCCCCCCCCCCCCCCCAAACTAGCATATGCGCACCAAAAGGTCGTACCATAATTTGTTTACAATTTGAATTTAAAATTTGAATTTAAAATTTGTTAATTTTTAATGTAAATAAAACATGTTAAATGCATTTTTGTGTTGATTTTCGTCCTTTTTCGTCCTATTTCGGATTATCCGCGGAATTAGATTTCCGCGGTTGCCACGCCACCCAATTCCGCGGATAATCGGGAGTTTACTGTAGTTTATTTTTAAAAATATGTTTCTTCTTGATATATCTGCGTGCCTGTATATAAATATAAAAGCACTAATAAGCATATAACAAAATGAATCGTGCCGGCGTGGCCGTGCGGTCTGCCGTTGCAGTGCCGGTACCCGGGTTCGAATCCCGCTCGTGGCATGGATGTTTCTTTCTTCTTCTTCCGTTCCAGCGGGTATCACTTGATGCTGCCTCCCTTGGCGTACCCTGGGCAACGATTCGTCGGTTAAAGGCATCATATCTCGTCCCTAGTTGTGGCCTAAAGAAAGCTGATCAAGCTACCAGCCCGGGCATTTGTAAAAAAAAAAAAAAAAAAAAAAAATTTTATGACATTGACATCTGTAGTAGCTTTTAAACATCGAAATAATTGTTATTGCTATTAATGAACGACAGCTGAATTGTAATTAGGAATTATGTAAAACAGTGCTACTGAAACTTGCCACTCCTGCTACTTGTTTAAGTACATAACTAATGCTATTCTGGCGTTGTAATCGAAGGAAAATACAGTAAGTAGAAAGGAATTTATTTATGGATTTGTGATATCGGTTGAGAGAATTTGTAGAACAATAATATTTTCCATCTTTTTGTGTGGTAGTTAAGCTTGAAAAACAACTGAATGTAATTTTGTGCTGAATCATAAATTGAACGGCCACCTATAATAATAAAAAATTTAAAAATAATATTAAAAAAAAGAAAGTACATTAACATAAGGAAAAATAAAAATAAAAGTTAGGAAAAATAAAGAGAAAAAAAAAAAAACACACGCGGACATTGAGAAAAAAGATTAAGAGAGAAAAAAAAATTTGATGTACGGATTCGAAGCAACAAACTTCAGTGTATGAGTCCGAGAACTTAAGTATCCAGCTATAGCTGCCAACTGAAGCGGAATGGTTGCATTTCTAACATTTAAGCTAAACCGAAATCCAATGAAAATTTATTGTCAAATATCTTGAACATGGCAGAGCTTTGTCCCCTGAAAATACCCCATTCGTATGATGTTTTGGGCTTCTGAATACGACAGTGAAGACCGTTTGTCGACCCAACCTTTCGTTCAAGAGATTTTAGGGGTGGGGTACAATGAGAACAACGCCAAATATCTCGAACATGGCGCGGCTTGGCCCTGAAAATACCCCATTCCTACGATGTTTTGGGCCTGTGAACACGATGGTGAAGTCCGTTTGTCGATCTGACCTTCCGTTCGGCAGTGGTTAGGGGTGGACAGACACGGACGGATGGACAAGATAAACGCAACAGCTACCGAGTTTGGATGTTATGACAATAGCTCCCAAATGGATCGCTAAAAAAAACCCGTGTACAATGCAATTTTAAGTCGAAAAATCACGTGATCTTCTCTTGTCTCTCTATTCATTTGTGATCAAGATTATTCATAACTATTTCTCCTTTAGAAACTGGAGAAGAAATTTTGCAATTTTTAAAGAAAGATCTTTATCGTTTTTGCTATTAATGGAGGATAGCGAAGGATTTATGGATCACAAAACACCCAAAATATTGTATTCTAGGTCCGTGTTGATTTTTAGATAAATCAATCTCGTCCATATCCAAAACTGGCTTCGGATGTGATAGTTTCTACCCGGGAATGGAAAACTGCTTCCTTGTCTTTCGTTTTTCCCTCGTTGACAATTCTTTTCGCCATCGAATGGGACGAATTGGTAGCAACGGTCATTTTTCCACTCAGAAATACATATTCCATCACCCTAACTCTTAAAGTAATGGAAAATATTCCAAATTTTACCTCTGCTAGGCTATGAATGGTCTGATCTTTTTTAATTACGAAAACTTGTTCCTCTAATGCTGCCAAATTACTTTTTTGTAGCATTGACTTCCTGGTTCAACTAAGTTATCAGAATTTTACCATATTGAAGTCCTTTAATACGACCACTGTCGGTTATCAGAGTTTTCGATTCATTGATGTATATCTTCCTTAGAATAGTTAACTTTCGAATGTTTAATAGTAAAAATGCTTAGTAAATTAAATGTCAAATTCAAGGAGAACATCTCGCGGTTGAGAAACGTTTGAGAAACACTGATTTAAATCATCTTCGAGCGTTGTGGACAACTGTCTTTCCTATAAAACTGAAACATTCCTAGACGATGTCCAGCGTGTAACAAAGATTACAGATGGACAGACAAGGAATGGCCAGCATCGGAAGCAGAATTTTCCTCAAATTTCCAGGCCATCGGAAGTCCAAAGAGATATAACTCATGGGGAACCTACTCCCGGTTTGAGCTGTGGAAGGTGTTACGTAGAAACGGATACGTGAGTCCTAAAAAATATCTCCTTCCTAGAGGTCGCTTTCTTTCATTGAAATATTTAAAATAAAAACGCAAATAATAATCACATTGACTATGTAAATTATTTATTAAAGCAAGGCAAATTGAAATATTGAGAAATAGGAATTATCCCAACATTAGTCTGTTTATTTCTTTAAGGGATTTGGGTTCGATTTGATATGAGTGAAATTAATCTGTTTTAAAGCAATTAAAACAAATAATAAATGGATTGAATTATTTTGTTTTTCAGAAAGAGAGATTGCACTGTTTGTATCCAAAAGATATCAGAAGTTAAAAAAATAAATTACGATTTTCGTTTGTCTCATTTTCACTATTTTAACAAAATCAAACGCAAAAAGGCTTATTGTTCTTGTAGGAACTTCTTGTTTATTGTTGTTTCAACGACGATTAAAAAAAAAGGAAAACTATAACAAAGAACAAGAGGAATTTAGGTCTCAGAGTAGAATTAAGAAACTCCTGGGTTTTTACATTTATTTTTGTGTTGTATCAAATCAAATCAGCTTTGTTTTTTTGGTTGTGTTACAATGACTTCCTTAATGACATTAATATTTAAAAAGTAATCTAAAAATTAGTATTTGTTAACAAGGCAATTGCAATCTCCATCACCGCTTACGCAGCAGATCACAGATACATCAATCACGGGACAGATAACTCAAATGCAGAGGAATTGTGTCAAATGAGAATGAATCGAACGATTTCTAGATAGATCTCTTTTGAATATATATATATATATTGTAAAAATTCGACATATAAAAAATTTTGCAAAGGTTTAAATATATGGTTCCGAAATTTTCGCAAAAAGTCGAAAAAAAAATGAAATGAAAATTCACCCATTCTTATGATTTAACTAAAAAAAAAAAAAAAAGAGTGCACCCAAGCAAAAGATTTGAATAATTTCGCCTAAAACTGACTTATGTAAATATACACTTAAATTCCCGAAGCATGAAATTCTTAGTACTCACTTTTTGAATAAAAATGTTCATTTTATTTATTTGTGAATTTATGTTTCTCAATTGAAAATCTGTGAAATTAAATATTACTTTCATTATTTTTTCAAGACCTTTAATGTACTGATTCTATTATTGCAATGGGATATTATGCCAGGCCTGATACAGTATTCTTTCTAGCTTCTTAATCCAATTGTCCATTTTATTTTATTTTATTTTGAATTTCCTAGTTTCTCTCGCTCCGTTATAGATAAGTATTTTCTATGAATTAAATTTTCTCTGTCATTAGTGAATGTGCTTTTTCTTTTGTGAAGACCCCGTTGTCTTCCTGTCTGCATTATTCATGAATCAACCTTCAATGGACTTCAGTCTCACTCTATAGTTTTAATTCTTCATCAATTTCAAAGATTACTAAGGGAAAACATTCTATTCAAATGGGTATGGACAAGAAATCAGCACAAGAAGGCAACCATAGAAGTATTGGACGTAGTGATATCTAACAATCACGATGGATAATATTCTTACTAAAAACATGTTATTACTTACATAGAAGGAAATAAGGACGACAGGATAACAAGTAGTATAATGTCTCTTCTCATTTTGTTCTTTTGAACAGAATTTGTAAAGAATACACAGATTATCACCAACGGCATCTAAAGTGGAAGTGGCGTGATCGGGAATTTTCTCAAATTTTCACGCCATTTCCGATGACTCATGGGGCACCGACTCCCAGTTTTGGCTTTGGAGGGTGTTGCGAAGATACAGATCCTGAAATCATTACAGCTCATTCCTAGAGGTAGTTTTCTTTCGCCAAAAATACTTAAAATAAAAATTCAGTTATAGCGAAAGTGATCTCACATGTAGTGTGAGGCATTTAACCTGAAAAAGTAGAATATCACCGAAAGGAAATCTTTTATAGAATAAATATCTTTCAAATACAATTTGTGTGTTTGGAAGTGAGAAAGAAAATAAAAATGAAATAACGTTAAAAAAAATTAAAAATAAAAGCAGTGTATTGGCCCAATTGATCTCCGACTTTTCTTTAAGGATTTACATTAAAAGAAAGGTCTACCAAGAAATACCAACTACCTCAGAAAATGCGCAGGAGCGAATAAGAAATGCTTGGGTTTGATCAAGAAATGCTTTTAGCTACTCATCAACATTTTCTTCAACGTCTCGAGATTGATTAAACATCACTACAAACAATTATTGGAGTAAAGTTACTCATTAAAATTGTTTGTTTTGTATTCCTAATAAAAGTATAATGTTCTTACGCTACCTTTCAAATTGAAATGGTGTCGTCAAAAGACGGTAAAGAGAAAAATATATTAGACCAAAGTTATTCATGTTTTTCCGAAGATTTAGATGCCGCTAAAAAAAAATCAGGTTTCCATTCAAAAACAATAAGTTGAATATGAAATGACCATGAAAACGTTCATCAAATGAAAAACAAATAGCTCCGCTTTCTTACCTTCTTTCAAACACACAAATTGTATTTGAAACATTTTTTTATACAACGCTTCCTTATTGAGATATACGGATTATCCCCATTAATCTGTTGATTTCTTTAAGGGATTTGCGCTCGATTTGATGTCAGTGAAATTAATCTGTTTGAAAACAACTGAAACAAATAATAAATGGATTTAATTATTTTGTTTTTCAGAAACAGAGATTCCACTGTTTGTATTCAACAGATATTAGAAGTTAAAGAAATGAATTAGGATTTTCATTTGTCTCATTTTCATTACTTTAAAAAAAGAATAATCGAAGAAATTTCAAGAAACAGTATTTTAAGCCAAAAAAGTCTAGTATTTCTTGTAGGAAGTTACTGCTGTTTCAATGACTAGAAAAAAAAATGGAAAAACTATAACAAAGAACATGAAAAATGTAGGTCTCTCGAGTAGAATAAAGAAACAGATGGTTTTATATTTATTTTTAGAGTTTATCCAATTAAATCAGCTTTTATTGCTGATGTTAAAAAGTTTTCCATTATGAAATGAATATTTTCCAAAAAAAAATAGTAAATAAATAAATAAATGAATGAATAAATAAATAAATGAATGAATAAATAAATAAATAAATAAATAAATAAATAAATAAATAACTACTATAAGTAATAATAATGATAATAATAATAATTATTATTATTATTACTATTATTATTATTATTACAACCGACAAGATATTAAATTTAGTGCATTCGCAAATCCCCGGGTATTCGTCAACCTTCTAACAGCTGCTGTCTACAATGCAATGCTTCTATGAATAAGAGAATGATTCCAATGAAGGACGAGACGGTCGTTCCCAACTTCTTCCCTATAATCGAACAAGAGAGGCAATTTCAATTTATTCAGCTGCTGCCTTTGATTTCTCGTTTTTTAAATTTTTTTAAATAATTGGATTTATTTGATATGTTCATGTCTTTTGCTTCAAACCACTTAATACCTAAAGCGTTACTGATATCTTCTATCAAATACATTTTTTCTGTGAAAGAAGAGGAGAAAAATGATATTACGGTTAAGGTGCACTGTAACGAATTTAATTAAATTTAGTAAAAGTTAAAAAATAGCCTGCGACAGCGCCTTCCTTAATTCTTCACTCACTCTAAGGGCATTCATGCGCTTCCTCTGTTGTAATGATTGGACACATGACGTCCTTGTCTTTTGGTAGTATAAGAAGACAGTCATTAGACGTAGCTATATCCCCCTCGTGCAGCCACTGCAGCCTATTGTTACTTACAAGCCTATCGGGGCTTGTTTCAAATCGGGGAACCCCTGGCGTATACAATATTACAACATGTTATAATCTGTTTATTCTCTGAATTAAAAAGTTGACGTGAGATTTTCATTGACACCCCCTCCCTCCCTTTAAATGAGATTTGGTGAGATTTTGCAGGACCCCTCCCCCTCCATTTTGAGCTCACGTAATTAATGGATGCCCCCATATGAAAATTCATCTACTCACATCATTCAATTAAATCAAAGAAGAGTGGAAAAGATTTGAATAATTCCGCCTAAAACTGCTTCTTATGCAAATTTCCACTTAATTCCTGGGACGTAAGAAATCTCACTATAATGTTTCTTTTTCATTTTTAATCATTTGTTCAATTTGCCTATTTGTGTTTCTCAATTCAAAATCTAAGTGAAGTGCTATTTTCGTGATTCTTTTTGATTCAGGGCTTTTCATGCTTTTTTTCATTCATGCTTCATTGAGAGCAGAATATCCTACGAAAAATCATGACTCCTTTACAGAATTTCATTGCTATACGAAATTAGCTCGTCCTCTATCTTTTTGTGTGCCAGTAACAAATCACCCTGGGTTGGTTGGCATTGTTACACCCAGGTACACCCATGCTTCTTTCAGTATGATCATATATTGGCAGTGGTTATGTACGAGATACCTTTTGAACTGTATTCTAGCTTTGGTGAAGCATTTCTTGTTTGCTGAATTTGTTCTTTGTGAATCCTGTGTATGACAAAGATATTCCGGATGACAAGTTCCAAATTTCTAACTTGTTGGCGATGCAACGTTGGGGGGATGATTTCTCTCTTGTGAATCCCTATCTCATTTCCTCAATTTGATCTTTGCTATTTATTTATTTATTTATTTATTTATTTATTTATTTATTTATTTATTTATTTATTTTTTAAATGTTAATTTCGTAAAGGAATTTAGGGTAATAGCTGCAACAAAAGTCGATACGACACAAAAAATATATATAAAACCATCTGTTTCTTTATTCTACTCGAGAGACCTACATTTCTCATGTTGTTTGTTATAGTTTTTCCATTTTTTTTACTAGTCATTGAAACAGCAGCAACTTCCTACAAGAAATATTAGACTTTTTTTAGCTTAAAATATTGTTTCTTGAAATTTCTTCGGTTAGTTTTTTTTAATGTAGTGAAAATAAGGAAAACTCTTTTTTTTTAACTTCTAATATCTGTTGAATACAAACAGTGGAATCTATATTTTTGCAAAATAAAACAATTCAATCTATTCATTATTTGCTTCATTGCTTTAAATCAGTTCAAGTCATATTTATATGGAAAATATGAAAATAAGGGTTTTACCTGGCTATAAGTGATAGTTACTGCTTACAGAGCTATGACTAAAGAAGGGATAACTTGAATTTACTAAATAAATATGCAGTGACAACAGTAATAATTGTTGGATATTTCCTTTACGCGATTCGAAAAGAGTACCAACTTTGCGATTTCTTTTCCACACTCAGGAGCAAAAACCCCTCTTGATTTTTTTTATCAGTTACTTTAGACCTTGTGTAGACTTGGGTTAAAATCTCAAATTTTGGAATGTTGTCCCACATGGCCATTTAAATTTTTTCCAAAATGCTTACATGCTGTATATTACTACAAAACTGTTAGTCCTAGACTAATTTCGTTGGAATTTTTGGATTCAGCATAAAAAAATACGTGGTGAAAACAAATTTGGTTCCATTTGATTGATTAGGAGATGAGATATTCAAGAAAATACGTCAAAAAAGGGGCGTGGCACCAAAAAAAATAAAAAAAAAAACTTCAAAAATTCTTATCTTGGCAAATATTTCATATTTTGCAGAATATGTTATCTTTACATGCCCTTTACATGCAAATAAATTTTCATAAAAATCTGTGATGGTGTGGTGAACTCATCATGTGATCTGATCTGGAATGACACCGGATCTTGTCTACGTGAGTTTTCTGCATGTTCTTGCTGATAGGCACTGCAATATCAATGAGATATTGATAAGGTCAACAAACAGAACTAAGTGTGATGTCAGATCTGTTGTGATGTATGGTTTTGTCTGTGTGAATGGGGCGGTCCCAGTACAGTTTATTATTATTATTATATCGAAAAAGTTTCAAACCATGGGATTCCCCAGCTAAGACAATATGGCGGGTCAAGGACCAAAGCACATATTGCCAAGTGTATAAAAAAAAAAAAAAAAAAAGTTTGGAAGAATAGTTAGGGATGTGTGCTTGTGTCCCTAAATTTCCGAACTATGCCTGTTATGTTGAGTACCACAGCCTTCTGGAGTTGTGCATAAGTGTTTTTATGAAGTCCTAGTGTGCTGAGGCTGTGATGCAATGTGTGAGGCACCAAACCAGTAGCGGACAGGATGATGGGTTCAACACGTACTCGGCCCTGCCTCCACTGCTTCTGGAGCTCGTGTGCTAGGTCTGTGAATTTACTTATCTTGTCAGCGTGAGTTTTCTGCATATTCTTGCTGACAGGCACTGCGATATCAATGAGATAGGTCTGTTTGTTGTTCTTATCAACAAGTGTAATGTCAGGTCTGTTGTGATGTATAGTTTTGTCTGTGTGAATGGGACGGTCCCTGTACAGCTTATGTGAGGGTGACTCTAGTACGCTTTGTGGTGTGTACTTGTAGTATGGGACCGTGTTCTTAATAAGTGAGTGTTTGTGTGCTAGCTGTTGATGAACGATCGATGCTACCTGATTGTGTCGGTGGAGGTAGTCTGTTTGGGACAGAAGGGGACAGCCTGATATTATGTGGTCGATCGTCTCATGTGTAGTGTGGCATTTCCTGCATCTGTCGTCGTGTGTGTTTGCGTCGTGTAGAATGTGTTTCTTGTAGTTGAGTGTGGGAATGACTTGGTCCTGTATTGCGATCATGAACCCTTCGGTCTCCCCAAACAGCTCACCAATCGTCAGCCATCTGTTCGACGCTTCCATGTCGACATGAGGTTGGCTGAGTTCGTGGCGATGTCTGCCATGGAGTTCCTTACGAGCCCATGAATCACGCAGCTGCTATGTGTGGGTGTCGGGAATGGTGAGTGTTAGAGAAGGGTTTGCGAGGTCCAGGGGTGTGAAGTGTGTGTCAGCCTTGACAATGGCTGAGTGGAGTGAGGAGTGTTGTGCTCTTTGGTGGAAGTGTTCCCTAAGTGTGTGTACTTGTTTTTCGTGTAGGGTGATGAGATTGATGAGTCCTCGGCCTCCCTCCATGCGGGGAAGAGTCATCCTTTCCGTAGCGGACTTGGGGTGGTGCATGTTGTGTTTCGTGAATGTAGTGCGTGTTGTGCGTTGTAGTGCTTCGAGTTCAGTGTTTGTCCATGAAATTATGCCGAACGAATATGTTAGTGTGGGGACGGCAAAAGTGTTAATAGCTTTAATTTTATTTCTGGCATTGAGTTGTGTTTTGAGGATGTTGTGAACGCGAGCACGATATGTTTTCTTGAGTGCGTTTCTGATGTTTGCGTTGTCAATGACGCGCGCTTGCTGGAAGCCCAGGTATTTGTAGGTCTCTCCCTCTTCCATGGATTGGATGGCCAACCCATGGTCCAGTTCAAAACCCTCCAAATTCGTAGTCTTCCCGCGTGTTATATGTAGCTTGCGGCATTTGTCGATTCCAAATTCCATCCCAATGTCTTTGGTGAACTGGGTTGTGACTTGTAGTAAATTAGTAAGTTGTGCGTTGTTTGTGGCGTAGAGTTTAATATCATCCATGTAGAGTAAGTGTGTGATTTTGTATGGTGTCCGAGTGCCTGAGGTAAGCCTATAACTGTGTTTTGTGTTGTCTAGCATGTGGCTTAATGGATTCAAGGCGAGGCAGAACCAAAGAGGACTCATGGAATCTCCCCGGAAAATACCTCTCCTTATGGGAATGGGGACTGTAGTGATGGAGGTGTTGGAGGTGCGTAGGTGTAGTGTTGTGTTCCAACTCTTCATCGTGGCATCCAAGAATGCGGTGATCTTGGGGTGTACTTGTAGAGTTGAAGAGTGTGCAAAAGCCAGGAATGGGGAACTGAGTCAAATGCCTTCTTGTAGTCGATGTACGCGATGTGTAAGTTCCTATTCTTCGCGCGCGCCTGGCGCAGGATTACAGAGTCAATAAGGAGTTTCTCCTTACAACCCTGGGAATTCCTGCGACAGCCCTTCTGCTGTTCGGAAAGAATGTTATGTGTCTCGATGTGTGTGTAAATTTTGTCTGTAAGGCAGGAGGTGAGGAGTTTGTGAAGTGTGGGGAGGCAAGTGATTGGACGGTAATTTGCAGGGTGTGCTGTTTCAGTGTTCTTGCTCTGTAGGTAAGTGACACCATGTGTGAGGAAAAGAGGCATATGTTCTGGGTGTTGGATTATGTCAGTGAGTGCAACAGCTAGCTTCCCATGCAGGGACGTGAACCTCTTGATCCAGAAGTTCTGAACGCCGTCTGCACCAGGAGCCTTCCAATTGTGTGCATGTTTTAGTGCTGTTTGTATGTCTGCGAGAGTAATATCATGGAAGGGTATGAAGGGTAAGTGTTCAGCGAGTTGTTCTTCATCTGTGATCCATGGTGCTTTCTCATTGTGGGGGATGGGATTGGACCACAGAGAGACCAATATTCATGTAATGCCTCGCTGGTGGGTGTGTTTGTATTGGGTGCAGTGGAGGGAGATGAAAGGGATCTGTAGAATTTTTTCTCATTGTATTGGAAAGTATTGTTCTGTTGTTTGCGTAGAGTGCACTGTTTGTATCTTTGTAATCTTTTTGCAAGTATTATTATTATTATTATTATTATTATTATTATTATTATTATTAATA
>JAFIDM010063539.1:151015-173705 GCA_023159025.1 Thereuonema tuberculata
AGTGTAACGTGAGATTCAATTCATGATTGTTATTCTGTTTCTGTTTTTAAGTAGAAGAAGAGTGATTGAATCATTCTCTTCTCTTTTATGTAATTCCTGATGTAAACTTTTGTTGAAAAAGTTGAAATATTGAAGTAAGTCTGCGTAGTAAATATTTTTTCAATTACTTCATTTTGTAATGCAGATTAGGATTTTTACTCTACATTAAAATCTTTAGATTAAAAATTAACTAATTCTCTTTAAGTATTTTATAATTTTTTTTTATTAGTTCTAATTCTAAAGCAATACAAACCCTTACTTCAGAAACCCTTTTAAATTTTGGTTTCTGATTAATTTTGTTTTTTATTTAATAAAATAAAATAAAAATTGGTTAATTTTATACATTTAATATATAAATTATAAGTAACCATTTTCTTTCATTACTTTTCTCGATTTTCAATTGATTTCAACAAATTAGAATGTAAGTATCTTTAAAAACTTTCGATCAAAATTATTAAATTTAATTATTCATTTAATTATACTTTTTACGTAACAGAAAAAACAGAAACACACATAACTAAACAAAAATTCACTGAGCTAATTTTGTTGTTTTTACTGAGAATCGGAGACGGTACCGTTTCGTGTTTCAACACTCTCATCAGTCCGATCCCGCCCAGTATACCAAGCTCAGTGAAGCTTGGCAATATACAAAACGGAAAAACGAACAAGACAATCAACCCCTCATTATAAACTTTTTTATACTTTTTATTAGGCTTCTGAAAGACGCTTTATATCCCCTGCTTGTCTGTCTGTCTGTGGTCACATATCCCACAATGCTTTACAACGGCTTTTGTTAGGTCAGTTGGTTAGAGCGTCGTGCTAATAACGCGAAGGTCGTGCTCATGGGCCATTCTTATTCTTCTTTTTTTTTCTCCCCATTTTAAATCTTTTCACAGTTTCTCAACTTACGTTTTTTTGTTTGTAAATCATTATTAGGAATTCAGTGTATTAGCAAGGTTTGAGTTAAGAATGACGATTATTCCATAGAAATAGGGGTGGGTAAGATAGCGTGGGGTCACAAACAGACTCGCGCGAGCATTTTCTAGACCACCCCGGCGCAGTCTATTCTAAAGTGAAGATGACTCAGAAGCCGTTGCGAAGCACTGTGATTGGTTTACTAATCGCTATCCCTACCTTGTTTTATTGATATTCGTAGAAAAAAAAATCCTTGATTGGATGTTTCAAAATAGAAAATGAGCTTTGTAGGTTTTCAAAATAAAAATAAAAAATAGGCCTACGAGCTGAATAACATTCAGTTATCTACTGTGAGTTGAATTAGAGGAATTTAAATTTTACCTAAACAATTTGGAGACAGAAACTTTTCTGACCATAGAAACTTTAACATTCATTGAATAACATTTCCATTCTTTTTTGTGTAATAGTGATTTTTTGGGGGCTTAAAGTTCATTATTTGTTGCGTCGACTAAAACCAATTGAATAACAGCAATTTATCATTACACTTTAACTTCTATAAGTAAGTTTTTCAGAGATACGACTCTTTTAAGATATTTTCTGATTATTATTACTAATTGTTATTTTGGGACATGTAAAAAGGGGAATTCTCACACTTTAACAGTTTCGAATGTTCTCAAACTTCAAATAATAAATGAAGATATGAAACCACCTAATGTAGACAATGCTGACACTAATTCTATTTGCTTTTCTAAAAAAATTTAGAGCGCGTCAAATCTCGATGAGTTTTTTTCTGATCGCTGAATCATGTGATACAAAATGATTTAAAAGATGATAGCAGGTCACAGCCATAACCCGGCAGCGGCTCTATTGAATTCGCCTTCAATTGCCGTCCAGGCTGCTTCTTTTTCTTCAAGGGAATCATGATCAGTTCTTTTATTCAATAACAGCAGCATATTTTCCCACAATATCTATTAGTAGATGTTTGTGTTTTTCAGTGAAATTCGGCCCACTTGTTGTTTTTTTTTTCTTGTCCATCTTGGCGTCCATGTTTACATTCGTATTTGCTCATGCGCCAATTGATCCGGAAATGATGTCAAATGTTGTTAACCAATCGCAGCCGCTTTTGTAAACACGTTAGATTTTTAGCGAACAGCAGTAAATGACTGACAAAACATCGTTGGTGCACAGCAACTTTTACTTGACGGCCGGTTATTCACTAACGGCTCCACAACTAATGACTGCTTCGATTGTTGGTTGGTGCACTCGGCCGTTAGTCTTTTCCCTGATGGTCTTCTCCGGCTGCCGGAAACCGTTGTAGCCTTCCAATTATTATTCTTCAGCTTCTTATAAATGGATGGGATCTAAACGCACTTTTCAATGTGCCACCCGTATCCGGAGTCGTCGGCAAATTCTGTCCATATAAACCATATAAAAACACGAAATTCTCCGTTCAACTGTATCTTTATTTCTTAAATATCATCAATAAATAAATTATATGCTTTTATTATATAAATATACTATCTATTTCAACAATTTTTTTCCTTTTCAACAAAGCAATAGTTTATCAATATAAATAATTTCATTTCTAGGCATGAAATCGCCGATCAGATGTAAACAATGATTCATTGGACACAATAAAATCTAAAGAAAAATATATTTTTTTATAATTATATTTCTTTTGTTATTATAAATCTAAAGTCTTATATTTCTATAGCTTTTAATTAATATTTTAAGCTCTGCATTATATTTTAAAACTTTTAAAATAATAAAAGTACTGAAAAATGAAGGAAATTATTATTATGATTATTATAATTATTACTATCCTAGACCATTTTTAATTACAAAATAATTTGATTTAAAAACTTACAAAGCCAGACGAAATTACAAAGGGAAGCTCGTAATAAAACAAATAAACTTAGAAAGTGTTATTTATTAGTATCTAAAGAAGTTGCTTACAAGGTCTATACAATTATTTTAAAGGATTATATTGTTATTTCTACATGGAGATTGAAACGAAATTTGTCCTTTCTTCGTATACCGTACGACAATACATAAGACCCAAAGATATGATGTAAATATTAATAAAGATTAAAAGAAATTTTTTTAAGACATTTAAAGGATAAAAACTACAGTTTCAGCTCGCATTGCTAGCCGTTGGCAAGTCTTATTAAACAAAGACTTAGCAACGGCTCGCAGTGTTACATGTTGTTTTAGGGGCGCTCGCCATCTAACGCATCCCTAAGCAAACCACGACTACGGGACAAGGGGGGAGAGGTGTGTAAGGTGGGAGTGAGGTGTTTGGACGGGGAAAGGGGGAGGTGCCGTGGAAAGCCAGCCTAGAGACAAGTGGCCCGCGCCTTTCAGACGAAAGAAAAAGGGCAAAACTCAGATAAAGGGTTAAATGAAAGATTTTATTATTAAAATAAACTAATAGAGAAAATACAAGATAATAAGTAAAGATAAGTCATAAATTCACTCTCTGATTGTCCGTTCGGATATGTCCTGGGCGGCACTGGGGGGAGATCCTTCCCTGACGGGGATGAATGGCTGGGACGGTCTCGGAGGCATCCTTTGGGCACAGCGGAGGCACACTTGCGAGCACTGAACTCGATCTCCGTATCTCCGGAGATGTCGACAGCTAAGAGCGGACAGGCGGCTGGGTTGGAGACTGGCGGAATCGTATTTCTGAAACGAGTCCGCGATGTCTTCTCTGGTGTCCGCCTTTCCGCATATGCACTGCCGTCGACCTTCTTTAGAGGGTGAGCTCCAAGTGAAAATGAAAGCGGGCAGGTTTTCTGCGATGACCGTACACGCTTGACTCGTGAGCCCGGGTCGTCTTGCCTGCACCTGGCCTTCTCAAACGCTGCTTGCCTCCGACGTGGATCCACTCCGAGCAGGGAAATATGCGGGTGGGGTTCTTGGCGACTGGAGCCGCTGGCCGCGGACCGTGTCGCCTTCCCCAAACCTCGCTTCCTGCTCTTGGCCGCTGCTTGTCGGATTCTCCTCGGATACTGCGCTGTTTACTCCCGGGGGTCGCCGTTATATTCCTGGGAGGGGTGGCGAGACATTTCTGTCCCCACCACCGCTTGTGGCAACACCACTCGTTGTTGTGACATCAGGTCCTTTGTTTTCCCGGGTTCCCAATGCACATAACAAAAGGGAGAAAGTTGGGAGAAAGTTTTAACGGTGAACAATAGGCTTCATGGCCTGATAGCCTTTGCGGACCGTTTTGAGGAGCTTTCTCGAGCCCTTCCCGAAGTCGTTAAACCATTGTTTAAGGTTTCTTTGGTGCCAGCTTGTCGGGAAATTGCGGTCCAACAGACGCCAGGACTGAGGAGCGACGAGAGAGAAATATGGAAGGTTGGAAATGATCAGAAAAGAGAAAGAAAGAAAAGGAAAAGAAATATTAGAAAAATATTGTCAAGAAAGAAAATGGAAAGGGAAATGAGCGGAGCGCGGGGCACGAATACGTTCGTGACAGCAGTGCGAGCTGAAACTGTAGTTTTTATCCTTTTAATGTCTTACATTTTTTTTTAATCTTAAAATATATGTGTTGGCCTTATTTCAGTTTTTAATGATTCTCATGTTTATTTTATTTATTTATTTTCATTATTCAAGTCTCTCCTTTTTTTCGTAACAAAATCAAATAGAAATAGAAATATAAATTCGGGCTAAATACGACTATTTTTTTCCCATTAAAAGACAGTATTCAAATATACATTGGTTAAGTTTTAAAGTACAACTTAAGAAATAAAACTTATTAATTGTTTATTATAATTATGTAAGCTTCCTTTGTAACTTCGTTCTGCCTTTAATAAAATTATTTTGTAATTAGAAATAATAATAATAATTTCTTTCCTTTTTTTTTAATAGTTTTAATATTTTAAAAGTTTTAAAATGTGATGCAGAACTTAAAATATTAATGAAAAGCTAAAGACAAATTAAACTTCGGATTTATGTGTACCGTTACTCTTGTAACAGTTTAGTTAGTTTTATCAGTAACGAAACAAGTAAAACATTTTTAATATCTCTCAGCAATCTACTATATTCCGTAAAAATGTCTGTGACTAAAAGTGGTGCTGACTATCTTTTAATCAGTTCATTTTGAGTGAATTTCAATGCCAACTATTCATTGATCGACAAACTTAAGTGGAAAAAAATACCATGTCACCAGGCAGTGGTCAGCAGAAGTATAGATAGAAGGTCTGCAATGCTGTTTCTAGAAAGTTGCAAGTATTTATAAGATGCTTTGTAAGAATTAAGGATATTTAATTTATAACAATTTAAAGAAATTAACATAAAAATTACATTTCAAAATCCATTCCAATTAAATTTTTGATTCTTCAAATTAAACAAAAATTTCAACATTTAGAGAGTAAGTATATCTGAAATGTTTTCTAGCCATTAATTTGATGAAAATTGGAATTTTTAAAATTACAGTAATTTAAAATTGCGGTGAATAATTACGTTAAAGATCTATTTTTCTTTTCTCATAACTAAGATTCAAATTAGACTTTTTAATTATTAAAATGTAAAATAATTTCCAATATTTAGACTGTAAGTATTTACGAAATATTTTTTTAGAATTAGAGTTAAACAGAGGGGAGACTAGGTTTAAGAGTTTTTAGTTGGTATTATTCGGAGACATGGAAATGATTATTGTAATAGTTTAAATGTACTTCAGTGTTAACTATTAGAATGACTAGAGGTCAAAAATTTGATTATTGATTGTTCGTGAATATTTTAAGGTGGCAAGAATTTTTTTAATATTTTTAAGCTTGGTAACTTTTATTTTTGGGGTAAGGTGTTTAGTATTTGATTTTGTTTTTTTGTTGGATTGGGAGTTTTTTATTTAAATAGAATATTTATTTCATCTAACGTTTCTATTATAGAATTGATTATATATCAGGTGAATTACACAGGAATGGGTTTTGTCTTTTAGTTTTCATGTAATACTTCTGTTTAACATCTTCTTCAGCTAAAAGGAGAACAATTAAATAGACAAAGATATAGAATCTTTTAGTATCGCTTTTTAAGTGTTAACAGAATTTTGAAACTCAACAGACAATAAAAATGCAAGAAATTAAGATAAAACTTACTTATCAAAATGAATTAAATGTAATTCTTAAAATTCAACAAAAATTTCAATATTTAGGGAGTAATTACTTCTGAATATTACAGCAATTAAATTATTTATTTATTATAATTAATTCTAATGTGTTTTAATTGGAAAAAAATTATCATTTTGTTCTTTCCATTCTGAGATCAGATATTTAAAGTCGTGATAATATAAGACCTGGAAGCTATAAAGTCTACAATGTTTTCGAACTCGAACTACAAACTTATCGAATTATTTTTAATTCTGTGTACAATGTTTGCTTTTGTAAAATGTCTACAGAGCATCACATCTCGTGTTCTCATCGTTTATTCGTCAATTTTATATTTGCAATGTTTGAAACGATGATAGTGATTCTGAGGCAAATCCAGAGCTTTACGAAGATTATTATCAAACTTCTTTCCCTATATTATCGGAAACCATTTAATCCTTGACTACTTCCCAATTTTCTTACTTCAGCTTCTTACTTATTACGTTCATTTACGAGCAATGCAGAACAGTATGATAGTCTGATAAAAGCGGGACGTGCTCACCAAGCAATCACTTTGATCTTTGCTTGTGATTCTTTCCCCATTAAGTGCAACTGAAATCTTGTGACTTATTCAAGTTGCTGCTGGGCTTATGCGTATTGGTCTCACGATTGTCATTTTCTTCAATGAATTTAGCCAAGAGCGAAACCAATACATTATTTGCAACGCCATTACTAGCCATGGTTACCTTATATGGTAATATTCAGTAAAACCTTGCTTTCGTAAAAGAATTCAAGTTCAGTTACTTTTATCAGAAACGAAAAATCTTAAATTTTCAGTAAAATGTAGTCCCTTAAAGATTTCTGTGAGAAAGAATGATGCAGGCTTTCTTTAGTAAGATCAGTGTCAGTGAATTTCAATGACAACTACTTAATGATTGAGCAGCCTCATGGGATATAAAACAGACGTACAAAGGTAATCAAGCAATGATCAATAGAAATCTCGCTAGATTACACTAGCTGAGGTTTGCAATATGCATCTCTAGAAAGTTCCACCATGAATTAGTGAAGGAGATTGGATCGTAAAGAAATTGCATTAACTTGAGTCAGCAGTATCAACTGTGTTTCGTCGATAATAAACTGTAAACTTATCCAATTACTGTTTTAGGAAAGATGATGCGAAATACAACTCAATTTCTTCTTTAAAAAACGGTACTCAAGAACCTCTAATAAGATTTCTAGGTTATTTGTGTAAGCTCTATGAAGCTATGCAAATTGTGATTGCAACGTTGTATCATATATTTTGATAATGTTCCAATACTCCTTTATCAGATTTGAACACACGAATACAGGTGATGATTTAATTCTGTCAGAGGAAGATAAAGTAGATAAAAACAGCTATGATCCACCAAACAATGACAATAACTGTCCCAAGATGTAGAGAACTCATCTGCTATACTTTAATACTTGAATTCTTTCCACAATTGTCATTCAAATTTGTTTACTAGTGACTGATGTTATCATAAGACAGTTGTGCATTAGATCATGTTTAGCTGAACTCTATCCTTAAAAGTTTTATAGTTTCAGTAATATTTAAACTGTTTTGATCACAAATGAATCCCGGGATATTCTTCTTTATTTTTAATGTTTTATTTTAAAAATCCTCTAATATTTTTTCTTTATAATGCAGCTGGTAAGGATATTTTCAATAACTACACAATTACGATCAAAATGAACACATCTGAGTAATTATATGATTAACTAAATCTTACATTTAATATAATATACATATACAGGATAAATCAAAAAGGTGGGTTTAGAATTTAGCCTTAGGTTCTACTCATGAAACCAAACAAAAAAAAAGTTCCTATAAAAATGGTTCCGGAGATGAATAGTTCTTAAGAAAAACGTCTTGTATCATTATTCAATGCAGGTGTGTTTGTTGGCACAGTATGATGCAAGAAAATATATTACAAACATTCATAAAATGAAAGACAAATAAGCAAAATAGGGAACGAATGATTTAATAAATGGTGTTGTAAATCAAAAACAAACAATTAACTGATCCAGAAATAAATAGGTTTCGCGCAAAACAAGTTTGCAGTAAACATTGTATTGTTATAAAAGTCAACACAAATAATGGAAAAGACTTGGAGTTCATCATAATAAATGCCAATAAAACAAAACAATGAATATTTGCAATAGGTTTTCTCGCATCCTACTGTGCCAACAACACAAAACAAGAAACAAACACATCTAAATTGAATAATGATACAATACGTTTATCTCGAAAACTATTCATTTCCGAACTCATGTTTACAGGAACATTTTTGTTTGGTTTCATGAGTAGAACCTAAGGCTAAATTTTTGATACGTACCCAAGCTCTGGAATCAGCCTTTATACAGGGTATTGCAAAATTCGTGTATAATATTCAAACCACGTATAGGGGCATGGCTAAGAATCAATATATTCCTAATGAACCCATCTCCGAAAACGCCTCATTAAGGCGCTTGGTGGTTCTAAAGTGAGCCTTTCCGAGAGAACATATCCTTTGCTACACCATAAGAAATGTTTTGCAGGCGAGCCCAAAGATTGATCTGGAGATGCTTTTTTTGCTTGTTTCAAACAAAACAAACAAAAATAGCCCCCCCAGATCAATGTGTGGGCTCGCCTGCAAAACATTTCTTATGGTGTAGCAAAGGATATGTTCTCGACCTAGCGCCTTAATGCGGCATTTCCGGAGAAGGGTTCATTAGGAAAATATTGATCCTTAGCTAAGCCCCTACACGTGGTTTGAATATTACACACGAATTTCGCAACATTTTGTATAAATTCAGGATATAATTTACTATTAAATTAAGAACAAAAAAAGCACAACTGGACAGCAAATATGGTTTCGCACACTTAGCCAACATCTACGCGAATTCTGAACAGCTGTTTCATCCTTATTAGGAATCATCAGCCGGATTTACCCTTGATGTTTTGCTGTCACTGCGCGAAAGTTAAAGGGAAACCATTCTCGCACCTGGGAATGGCCGCAGAGAACAAAAACAATCAAATAAAAAATAATCCTTTGAAATCCACGGTATTAATACCTTGTTCTTTTACTGAAAGACACTAAGGAATTTAATTACAACAAGAAAAACACCAAAAGTGCAATGAAAAAAAGATATTAATTTTTCTTAATTTATAAAATATTATGAACGATAAATTTTGCTTTTAATTCACTATTACTTTAAAAATACTAAACTTTTTAAAAACTTTTTATTTCATTTTTGCTTTTCATAACAAAATAATTAAATCTTTTCAGAATTAAGAGTTTTCTATTTAGTTTTACATTTAAATAAATATTTAGTATCTTTATTCTTAATTTAAGTGATGACTGTTGACTGTTATTACTCACCGACGTTATATGTTGCTTATATTCTTTCTTTTTGCCATCATAGTCCTCTCAGTTGAGGAGTGCAGAACAGACTTTGGTAAGAAAATATATTGCTGTACATTGTGCTCGCTGACAGATTGTTTCGAAGCGATTATTCGATATTTTCTGCGATACATAACTTGATTACTTATTCTATGTTGAAAATTTTTTTGTCAATTTTTACTATTATTATTAGTTTCTAGAATTGAGGTTTTTGATAAATCTTCTATGTAAAACCTATGCAAAAAATAGTTATTTACCAATTTTATTGTTGATTTGAATCATTCTAATTGAAACCTTATAGAAACATTATTACCGGTTTCTATAAATTATTTTCCATATATATTATTTGGCCGATGTTGATTTTACATTTGTTAACGACCCATTTGGGAGCTACCGATCAAAATCGGTAGCTATTGCGTTTGTTCTGTCCGTCCGTGGTCCCTAACAACTCCCGAACGGAAGATCAGATCGACAAACGGACTTCACCATCGTGTTCAGAGGTCCAAACACCATAGAAATAAAAACATTTTAGGGCCAAGACCTCTGATGTCCGAGATAGTTGGCACTGTTTTCATGATTTCTGCAATTAGCTTAAATGTTAGAAATGCAAGCCATTTCTTTTCTGTTCTCAGCGGTAGCTTGATTGTTAAGGTCTCGTACTAATATGCTGAAAGTTGTCGGTTTGATATCCATAAATCTACTGGTTTTTTTTTTTTTCTTTTTTTGATTTTCCTATTGTTTTTTAATTTGTTTTCTATCTTTTTTTTAATTTTTCCTTGCGTTAATGTACTTCCTTTTTTTATTATTATTTTTAATTTTTTTATTATTATAGGTCGCCCTTAAATTTATTCTTTTCACTTGTATAGATCTCTTTTTTTTACTTTAGTGTCATGAAATTTCTTCGAACATATTGCACAAAAATTCTTGTTAAAAAAGATCCACAAATTGATTCCCGGTTTGTAAAGTCCTCCAAGCGAAAGAACGACCGTGGACACCAGATGATGCAATAGTAGAATTTGAATCGATTGTATATGTCAGTGTTTAAGGCGGGAAAGTGAACATTTAGGGAGTTTGAAGTTTACGGAAAAAAGACGATATTTATTTTCTTGAACTATTCTGATTTATCATCAAATATAATTTCAAAAATTTATTTTTATTCATTCGTTCGTTTCAATCGTTCAAAATCAGTCTCCTACCTTTCCCAATTGGTTTTTTGACGACGTTGCATCCCTGAGATTGCCAACACGAAGACAGAGTATGGGATTCGTTGACTCACGTCTCATCTAAAAAAACAACACTGCGATCGAAAACAATTTCTCTGATGTGCCATAAATAAGCATGTCATAAGGCCTTTTCGAAATAAGAAGTAACGTTAACAATAACTTCCTTTTGTTTGGCTTCCAACGGTCTTCTCTGTCCGAGAGTCGCCATTTTGAATCTTCTCTCTCGATACAAATTCAGTCCTGGAATGATTAAGAGATCATGGGTGTAGTTCAAGGTCAGAGTCATTCTTCCGTTTGGAATAGAGTAATAATTAAGTGGACAGGACGGGATTACTGAAGAGTTACATAACATCAGTTAAAAGTTAATGTTTTTCTTTGCAGCTGTTGTGGCTTATTTTGATGCTTCGTGTGCAGACAAAAGCCTTCACTCTTCCATCTAGGTTTTTACTCATTAAACTGAAAGAAATAATTAGATCTATTTTCTGATCCATTAAGGCAAAACCCGAATTGACGTCTATGAAATTAGCAAAAGGAAATTTCTTAAAATTGTGTAACTCAAAGTTTACCTTTGTTGTCTTTGAATATCTTAATATAGACTGTTTTGTTAGTCTACAAAATTTCTATATTTTAACAGATTTCCTCCTTTTATCACAGTATCTATTATCAATCTGCAACTTCAACAACATACAGTAGCCTACCCACAAAGAGTTTAATTCGTACAAATGCTTCAAGGTATCACTCTTAAGTAAATACAAGGGTGAGTCAAATGAAAACCTTAAAAATGTAATTAAAAATCGAAAATTCGCGCCATTGTTCTATAAGTTGGCAGGAGTGTTACAAAGGTTTCAAGAATGGCCGATAGGTGGCAGAATACTGGAGAGAGGCGAAACGCTGCCACATGACCAGCGCAAAATGGCGGCTCCACTTGCGACATGCACCAAGGAAGAACAGCGTTCTGTCTTACGTTTTCTGAGCAGTGAAGGTGTGAAACCTACTGAAGTTCATCGGCGAATGAAGGACCAGTATGGTGATGCATGTTTATCACTGCAGCAAGTGTAAATAGATTGAGACACATGTAACAATTACTAGAAGTAGGAAACTTCCGAGCACGTAACGTTACCTCTTCATCAAGTGATTTTTACTTGAAAATACATTGTGGAAAAGTCATAAAAAAAGGTTGAAACAGAATTGATGACTTTGATGGTCTGAAAAGCTTTGAAATACTTTGATTGCAAATGCATCAGTAATAACACATAATCTTTCTTTAAATAAAAATAGGCCAAATAATTTGAATCAATAAAGAAATCAAAATAATGATAATAATAAGTTACGATAAATATCTATATAATATTGATTTTTTAGTTAATAATTTACAAGAAAATAAGATCTCCTGTATATTTAAAATTTATCATTATTAATATTGTTTTCCATTCTTTCTTTTCGATTCCAACTGATTTTCAACAATTAGGAAGTAAGTTTATTTAAAAAATTTTAATTAAAGCTATTTATGAAATCCATGTCTTCATTCCCATGATTGAATTTAACTAAAAACTATTTAATACATTTTCTAAACATGTTACATTTTCGTAAAATATAAGAAACATCAAGTTGCAAATCAAATATTAACTAACATTCGTAAGGTATAATAATATTTTATATAATAATATTTTATATAATGTGTAGCAATGTATAAGTATAATGAATATAAAACCAAGTACAGCAATAAAACTAACCTTTATTTTCTTTCAATGCATTAATTTATGTTGTTAATTTAGTCAGTCTTTCTTACGGTTTTAATTACTTAGTACAGTAGACACTCGATAATCCGGCACGTTCAGGACTTCGGCAGTGCCGGATTATCGAAAATGCCGGATTACAGAGCGCCGTCTAAAAATAACCGTTATTGCGAGGATAGCGGAAATACCGCTAAAATAGAGAGTCAAAAGGGCTATTAATAGGTATCAGGCCATTTAAAAAACCACAACATTGAACGTTCACGGCAAAGCGACACTGTACCGTAGCACTGACAAGTGAGCACTAGACGACACAAAATGGCGAACGAAGATTTGTCTTCACTGCCGAGTAAGCCCGACCTCAGCCGATTGCCCGCGAACTCTGCCGAACTCTGCCGATCGCGCCCGAACTCTGCCGAACTTGCCCGGAAGGCTTATTCAGCGTAAAAAAAACCCTTAGACCGATGCCGGATTATTGAATGTGCCGGATTATCGGATGCCGGATTAGCGGGGTTTTACTGTTTATGCTTTTTTTTTTAGAAAAATGACAATAAGTTTCTAATATTCCTATAATTAAAAATCCAATAATGTCTTGCCTTTGGTGATGTTGATGTTATTATGCTTTGTGTGAAGTATATCTCTGTTCTCTCTGTAGAATAAAATGTGTAGAAAATAAACAGCAAGAAATGATATCTCATTGGAGTTTTGTCCAAAGAAATTCCATCTTTTATTCTCTAAAGATGACAAAGTTTACTGGATTTTCATTCTGCCCAGAATGTATCAATCAAAGAAGTGACATTTACCAATCACGTAAAAGGATAAAGATAATCCTAACCTGAACGATTATCCATTAAATGAATAATTGCCTAAGTCTATAATTTGAATTATAATGTCCATAAACTAATAGAAGATTAGTTTCATTTATAGTATTTGATAATAAATAAAACTGTCAATTATTATTCTTCTTGTAAATCTTTTTATTAATTACAACAATTTAGAAAGTAAGTATATTTCTAATATAACTGAAATATAGAAAATATCATTGAAATACAGCTTGTTTTAGTAATTAAACGAATAACAAATAATTAAATGAATCCAAAAGATTTTATTAATTTATCAATATTTCTATAAAAACATAGAATATAAATCATTGTAAAAATTTGATCATAAGTGTAGGATATACAGAGCGTAGTGTAGGATATATAGTGTAGGATATATTTCATATTAGTTTTCTTTTATTCAAAGTATTTAACTTATTTATTCAAACGCTGAGAAAACGTACTAAATGAAATAGCCTAAACACGTGACTTCCAACCTCACATGAGTTTTAATTTTTGATTTACTACGATTTCTTAATTTCTTATTTATTTACGACTTAATAATAGTTTTTATTGTATGTAGGACTATTATTATTAATAGCTTTTTCTTTTGTTTTAAAAGGTGTTTCTTGGAATTGTAAGTATTGTTTATGTTGATAAAGTTGTGCTATTTAGTTTGCTATCGAGTGCTATAAATGTTTTTTTTATATTGTCATTAAGGAATTATTGCTATGTTGTCATAAATATTTATTTAGTGCAACAAAAACATTTTGTTATAAAATTATAGAATGGAAAACTATAAAAAGGATATTAAGTTAAAAAAGATAAATTAGAAATGTCTGACTTTAGTGGAAAAAGAGATATCCAACCTTAAAGAGTAAAATAATTTCCAATTCTGGAATTTATGAAGACAAGATATACTTCCAACATCATAAATTTAAATGTAAAAAAACTACATTTAATACTAAAAAGCAAATTTTCAAAAAGATTACGTCTTTTCTTTTTCAAGCCTAAAGAATAACAATAAGTTGAAGAACAATTAAATTCCTCGAGAAAATATTATTCCTCGAGATATAAATGACACGTATACCAACATTCCAGTGGATGAGACATTGTTCATAGTAGAAAGTATGGCATTTAAGAATAAAGAATGGCTCATGAAACAAAAATTGGATAATAATGAATTGATGAATACAATTTAATTAATCACAAAGAACGCATATTTCAAACATAGAGATAAAATAAATCAACAGGTAAAAGAATTCCCAATGGGATCTCCATTATCAGGAACCTTGTGTGATATATTTTTGAATTTTTGGGAGTGCAAATTACTGGAAAAGACAAAATATAAACTTGAATATTACAGATATGCAGACGATATCTTAATAATCTGGTACGGGACCGATAGACAATTTGACAAGTTTTTCTCAGAAATTAACAAAATTACTGATGAAATCAAATTTAAGGTAGAAAAGGAAATGGACAATAGTCTAAATTTTTTGGATATAGTATATGTTTAACTAGAAATGAGAATAAAATAATTATGAAACATTATACAAAAAAATACAAAAGTGACACATACTAAATTATGAATCAGGACATGGTGTAAGCATAAAAAGAAACATAATTGAAAACTATATGCAAAGGATTGACGTCAACACGAGCAGTGAAGATGAATTCAATAGAGAAATTATAAATATGAAAAGGATCCTTAGTAAAAACGGTTATCAGGAGAAATTCATAAATAAAACTATAAAGAAATACCACACATTGAAAATTAAAGAGTTAACAACAAATAACAACAGAAGATATTTCAGACCATACTTAAACAAAAATAGTCTGACTTTAAAAGAAATTTGCAAAAGTTTTGGCTTCAATGTTGGATTTGAATATAACAACAAACTGAAAAACATTTTATGTTGCAAATTGAATAATAGTGTTAAGAAACATGAAATGGGTATAATTTACAAAATAGAATGCAAGAATTGCGATTTATTCTATTTGGGCGAGAGTAAAAGAACAGTGAAGGAACGAATGACGGAACATGGTACCAGCATTAGGAACAAGTACATTGAAAAATCAGAAGTGGCAGAACATTGTGTGAACAGAAATTACTGCATTAACAACGAGATACAAATTTTATATATTGAAAGAGACATCAAACTAAGAAAGATAATAGAAAGTATGTTTATCCGGAACACAAAAAGAAGAAATATGAATAGGAATGATGGTATTGAAACAGAGAAATATTTCATAAAATTAGCTAAAAGTTTTGTAGATAAAATGTCCACAAAATGTAATAATAAGGTTACAATCAAGGAACTACATTGTTAAGCTATATCATGTCAAAGATTGTAAGTAAATGATATTGTTAATATTTTCTCGAGGAATTTAATTGTTCTTCAACTTATTGTTATTATTTAGGCTTGAAAAAGAAAAGACTTAATCTTTTTGAAAATTTGCTTTTTAGTATTAAATGTAGTTTTTACGTTTAAATTTGTGATGTTGGAAATATTTAATGGTAGAGGCTGTAGAAGGAGGGATCTACAAAAGAAATATGGGAACTTTACAAGATATACTTACAAGAATTAAGATAAGAATTTGATTAAGAATGTATAGGATGTGTTTACGGCAGTTTTGAATATAAGTGATTTGTTACTTTTTCCAGAATTTCACTTTTGAAAAAAATATTACAATAATGTCTCAAGTATTCAGTTCCTGATTCCAAAACAATTTCCATTGAAATTCAAAGTAAATTTTATAAGTGTTGTGAAGTAAAAATAGAAAATCGGTGAATCGAATAGGATTCAATTCCCGATGAAACAGTGGGGAGTTTTTCAAGGATACTTTACAAGGAAAAGAAGAAGTCTTAAGGGTCCTCTGTAAAACGGAACATAAATGTCAACTGTTTCCCAATGGTTGCTAATCGTTGAAGCCTATATCTCCAATGTATGGAATGGACCTTTTGAAGTGGGATGAAGTTCTTTGATCTTTAAGTTTTTTTTATTTTAAATAATCAATAATATGATTATTGTGTGTTTTCTAAGTTTTTCTTTAATGTTTTATAATCAATAATATTTTTGGCATTAAATTGAATCAAAATCTTTCAGGTAGATTTAATAGTTTTTAAATCAAAATATAAAATTCTAATATTTTGAATTCTTTTTTATGATGCATGATCTTCAACAAAATAGTGTGTAAGTATTTTTCTAATTTATGAATTTCATTAATCAATTGTTTCTTTCTCTAATGCTTTATATAATTTCTTAAATATCAGTTCTTTAGATCTTTTTATATAAAACTGAGATTAATACTTTTATGATTATTACAATTTACTACAAAATGTAACAATATTTTGAAAGTTACAATGATGTTTTAGTTCAGGGGTGCACAAGCTTAGGATGACTGAGGGCCAATATTTTATAAAAGTTCTGATGTTGGGTCAGAGCGTCCTATCCTCCAACGCTCCACCCCCACCCCCACTCCTTCGACTAATTAATGATTTTATAATGTCATTTATAATAATGGTAATAATTAATAATACTTGTAATTTATATAAATGTCTTACTGATTAATGCTTTGACAGTGCCATTTATACTTTTTTTTTTCTTTTTCAAAAATTCCCACTCCGCCTCAGTCGTCAAAAATGTTTGGTCCCTTGAGTGACGACTTAACGAGGTTTTACTATAGTGAGATTGCATTCTTTGCTCATTTCTAAATTCGTAATTTTGAAATCTTTTCTCTTATTGAATTACAGTAGAACCCCTCTAATCCGTCACCTTTGGGACTGGGGGTATGGTCGGAACGCAAAAAAGATCGGATTATCAGAAAACACGGATTTACAGTAAAATATAGGGATTTACTGCGTTGTCAAGCAGTTCAAGTTTGGGCTTTTTCAATGATTTGCGATTCTTAAGAGCGTTTTCACCATCTACCGTCACTGTATATGCAAGTAAACAACACAATGGCGCGACGGATGGTGAGTCACCGATGAGTAGATGACAAGTTCGGCCGGCTCGAGCACGGTCGGATCAACCGGAGTGGCGGAACAGCCGAGGGCGGACGAGAGGGGTTCTACTGTACTTCAAATTCGAAACTAGATGTTTTTGTAGTGACGTGATTTGTAAAAATTAGAAAGGATACATAACCATAACAAATGTAACTGCGCGGTTGGCATTGTCGCTATGACATCGGCCTCTCACCTCTGAGTATCGGGGTTCGGTTCTCATGTGGGTTTCGTGATGGTGGACGATCCACGCTAGGCAGGTTTTCTCGGGGTTCTCCCGTTTCCCCTGCACTTCTCCCGTTTCCCCTGCACTTCTCCATCTGTCCTTATTTCCTGTGGGATAGAACTCCAGCCGCAGTGCTTGGTTTCTCTGCCACCCACATTAACCACATAACATAACATAACATAACATAACAAATGTAAATCCTCATCATTATCATATTTTGTTGCTGTCACGGGAGCAAAAGGCCTCAACAAATTTCCACCCCTTGCTTGGCTATGCAAAGTTTGTCGTTTCTTGGTCACGCTTATTCTTTCACAAAACGACGCCATCTTGGGCTGACTGCTCGGAGTTGAAGTTGATGACGTCATGACTGGTGATGTTTGTTCTAGACAAAATCGATCGCTGTGTAATGACCATATATGGCAAATCCTTCTTTTTTTTTAAACAACTATAGTAACTTGTAGATTCCATTTAAACCTTCCTTTCAATTGAATTCTCTTTGCTGAGACATTGCCCCACTTCATTTCCACTTCATGCACCTAATTTACATATTATTAGGTTCTTTATCTGCTCTTGGAAAGAGTTATTTATTTGTAAAAATTTCTGGCCAATGGTTGTTGACTATTAGGAAAACACCTAAGATATCTATTAACGAAAGTTTGCAGGGTTTTCGTAATTTTTTAAATTACCATCCAAGTTCACATCCTTAGCGGAGAACATCCTTCACATAACTCCGAAAAATTGTTAACAGTTTTAAATGAGACGTCATAAGCTTTTCATAACGGATACAGTTGAACAAAGGAAGCATTTGCTTTTCCAGTCAGACTCTTTACATCGGGATTTGATCTTTCGTCCTAAGGTATCTGGAAAGCTGTCACACAGTCAATATCATTTCCCTCAATCTCAAGTTTCAGTTCTGGGGCTATTAATTCACATTGCTTTCATCTTATTTTTTTTATTAGGTCCAGTCTTCTTTGCTTGATGTTGTAGTCTTAGTATGTAATTTTAAATTCATATCTTGAAAACTTTCAGAAATGATGCAAATGTCATCCGCAAAAACAAGATCTTCCTCCATTAAACCCCACTGGAAACCATTTCCAATATTAAAATTTGCTTTTCTCATAACCTGATCCATAGCAACACGGAAATTATGGTGATAGCAAACATCCTTATCTCACACCTGTATTAATATTAAAAGCTTCAGGTAGTAACACATTATGTGCAACCTTACATTGAAAACTCTCAAACATAAGTCGAATGAGATAATGAATTTTTGTGGGAATTCCATAAATCATCAAAGCTCTCAAACTGAGATACCTAAGCAGAAAGTCAAAAGCCCTCTCAAAGTTCCTAAAACCAGATAAACTACTATTTTGCAACCTAAAATTCCAAACATTGTTTCACAACTAATCTAAATGGTCCACAAAACATCTATTCTTTCTGAAGGCAACTTCCTCCTGCCTCAAACGTCTATCCTCAAATGAAAGCTGACTCGATTCCATAAAAATTTAGCAAATGCTTTACTGGGGACAAAGATAGTGAAGTAATTCAACTCCAAATTTTTCAAAGAGGCAGGTCCCCCTTCTTGATAGGTTCCCTAAAATTCCTTTCTTCCAGTCTTCGGATATTTGATCTTTTCTCATATTTTTTGGAATATAAGTGTAAAATAATAAGTATAAAAATTTCCGTCAATAAGTGCAAACAATCTGCAGTAAGATCTGTGTCTTCTTTCAATATTTATGTGTAATGCTGTTCATATCAGGAGCTTCCCCTTTCTTAACTGATCAATTGTCCCAGCAATTTCTTAAATAAATGATGTTTCTGTCTTAATATTCAAATTAGCCTTCCTGTCTCCTGTATCCTCTTGCACTTCATCTTCATTTAAGCTGTCTTTATGTTCTCTTTAGAAAATTCCTTCCATTTCTTTTTCATTTGTCACGATTTTCCGTTCTATAATTAGTGCCTCTTTGACAGCCTACGAGTCACTTCACAAAGAGGTTTCAGGTAATATGTATCTTCCGGTGAAACCCTAATAATCATTTAACATTTCTTATAACGAAAACAAATGCCCCTAATAACTCAATGCAGACATACTCAGAGCAGAAATCTACAAATTGCTCACATGAATCTATAAATCTCTGATGAAGAATTTCATTACTTTCTCCTACATCGTGGTTGTCCATCACGTGTTCCCATTATCCAAGTCACTTTTGGAGTTGAAGTCTTCTATTAACCTAATAAGGTTCTAACACTGCAGATTACCATAGGAGTCTTCTTCTCAATTTTGGAGGTTTCAATTGTAACATAATATCGTGTTAAATTCATCTAGAAGAACTCAATTGTTTTGATTTGTTAGCACGTGTGAAGAAACGTTGATAAATGACAGATGAAGATGCAACCAGATCAATGGTTATTAAAAGCAATGCTATTTCACCTTTAAATGATTAGCAAGAAGGATTGATAGAACTTCTCCAAAACTTTCAGGTGAGTTCGAACATCAGAAATAGGAAGAAGAATTTCATTAATAAGAACAATAAATAAATACCAATAATAGTGCTAAAACTCTATTTAAGGCAGCTGAACCAAGTCTGGTGAGCTTCCTCCTAACTGGTGAGCATTTCTCGATGAATTAACTTCGCCAAAAGAAGCGTTTGTATCACTGAACTGGTGTCGCACGGTGGAACATTGTCGCCATACCCAGTCACTAGCTGAACCTGATCGCCTTGACATTGTTCCCCTTCAAATGCAGGAAACGAACCACAGTGAGAACTTCCATTTTCTCCATGGGCTGCGCCATTTTGAATTGAAGCTGTAGCGATACTACTTTGCGGAAACTTTGGAATTTGCAGAAACAACTGCGACTGCGTTTGCCCAGCAACGCAAATTTTGGTACTATCTTTCTTTCTTGGAGACTTTATGACTGCCCGTTTTCATGACTGTACATTGAAAAAATCGTCAATTATTGTTTTTTAGAAACTTCTTTTTCTTTTGGAAATTCTTTTTGAAAATCTTCTGTCTTCCAATGAAGTAAAAAAAATATAGCAACTAATTTATATATTTAATTTTTCTTTTTTTACTTTTGAGATTCAAAATTTTAATTTTGTTCTTTTTTCTCAAACGATATTCAACAATTTAGAAAGTAAGTTACACAGTTTATAATAACAACTGTAATTTATCTGATAAATTAAGAGAAAATATTGAATATCTGACTCAAATGACTGCTCAATTAATAAATACATAAAACATAAACCAAATTCATTTGCATTAACTTTAATCTTTTATTAAAAACAAGTCCATTAACTAATAGAACTGATAGATGATTAAATTTACCATTTTATCATTTTCAGTAATACATTAGTTAATAAACTAATATTTTCATTTGGGTATATTTTCAAGTTTGTAGGGAAAAAAAGGATAATTTAAATCTTTTTAATCAGTGAAGACTAAAATGTTCAACTAATGTATTTCATTATACGAAATTAAGAGAAATACATAAAATACAAAAAATGTTTCTAAATTTGATAAATAGATAGAAAAAAATTACATGGCTATAAAATATATAGTTTATAGTTTATAAATGTGTATATATTCATATTTATAAAGTTTAAACCTTTAACATATAACAGTTTCTTCATGATTTCAATCTATCTTTTGTTTTATGTTCTCCAGTTGATTAATAATTCATTAATTTCAATTAACCCTTACGCTTAAAATTACAAAAAAATAAATAGCCTGTAAGTACATTCGTATTTCAGTAATTCATTTATTAGCAATTTGCATTTTAATTTTCTTCAGTTACCTCAATAAATGTTCTTCATTGATTTTATTAAATTAGTTATTAAATAGTTATTTAATCAATAATTTCATTATTTGTTATTTCGTTCTTATAATTTATTTTAATCTCATTTTAATTATCTCATTTTAATTTATAATGAGATAAAACAATAAATTTTCTCAGTCAATTTCTTTTAATGATCCAAAATAATAATTATTACCTTGATTGAACTCTTGTATTCTGTTTTGGCATTCATTTAAAATTTGCTTTCGACTAACTGAACTGAATTCTTTCCAAAGAGTCAAGAAACTGAAATTTCTATTCATAAATAAATTTAGCACAATGGGAATTTATCCAATGGATTAAGATTTGGATGATAAGGATTAAACTAATCTGTATGTTAACTTGGTGGATGGAATATAAATGCACTTACTGTTTAAACAAAGTAAACTGACTCGGGAAGATGTGAAATGTAGCTGAAATCATTGTACTACCAAACAACTTCCGGAGTCGATTGAAATATAAACAAAAACAATTGAGCATTCACATATCACAATTAAACAGAATTCCCATTTTTTTTTATATTATTTTGTTTAGTTTGTAAAACGGAATTTAACAAACAGTTTACAATTTAAAATTCATTCATTAAGTAAATTTACTGTAACAGTTCTGTTGATTCATAATGAAGTATTTTTTATTTTACATTGTATTTAAATATGAGAAACTTGATAACTTCACAAGAGAATTATGTTATTTTGCTGCAACCAATAGCTCCCGAATATTTATGGCAATTTTTAAGGCAATTTTTATGGCAATTTCTATTCTGTATCTATGACGAATTCGAAACCACTGCTAAAAAGCCATGAAAAACCAATGCTGGAAATACGATATATCAGTATTGTAAATTTTGCTGATAAATAACACTCTGACATCCTCAGAATGTGTTTCAATTTCACATTAGCACATCATTTTCACTTATATCATTAATATAATTCACACTTCAAAAATGAATGAAGCTTCGAAAGAGCATAAAATGGGATAAATTGTTATAATTTCTTTCGTTAGTTCTTGATTGAAAGAATCTCACATCATTGAAAATATAATTCCCTTCTCATCAAGTACTCAAAATAGCGTTTCAAGTATAAATATTGTGTGTTTCTCCCTCATTCCAAGTTGAGATTCAGTTTCTTTAGGAAAAACACTTAAGAAAAAGCGCTCCACTGTTCTGCCAATTTGTCATGAGACTTTTCTATTCTATTTAAAATTTCGACAATTTTTGAATAATTACATACAGAAAATTCAAAATGATGTATTGAAAGTTTATTTTTAAAAATATTAAAAATATTTATTAAAAAAGTTTTTAATTTTGTTATTTTTCAAAGTTCAAAAAATGAAGCCTACGCACCTGCATACTGGTTAAACATTGAAAAAATTTAATTTAAAAATACA
>JAFIDM010063539.1:223705-255478 GCA_023159025.1 Thereuonema tuberculata
AAACTTTTGTTGAAAAAGTTGAAATATTGAAGTAAGTCTGCGTAGTAAATATTTTTTCAATTACTTCATTTTGTAATGCAGATTAGGATTTTTACTCTACATTAAAATCTTTAGATTAAAAATTAACTAATTCTCTTTAAGTATTTTATAATTTTTTTTTATTAGTTCTTATTCTAAAGCAATACAAACCCTTACTTCAGAAACCCTTTTCAATTTTGGTTTCTGATTAATTTTGTTTTTTATTTAATAAAATAAAATAAAAATTGGTTAATTTTATACATTTAATATATAAATTATAAGTAACCATTTTCTTTCATTACTTTTCTCGTTTTTCAATTGATTTCAACAAATTAGAATGTAAGTATCTTTAAAAACTTTTGATCAAAATTATTACATTTAATTATTCATTTAATTATATTTTTTACGTAACCGAAAAAACAGAAACGCACATAACTAAACAAAAATTCACTGAGCTAATTTTGTTGTTTGTACTGAGAATCGGAGACGGTACCGTTTCGAGTTTCAACACTCTCATCAGTCCGATCCCGAGCTCAGTGAAGCTTGGCAATTTACAAAACGGAAAAACGAACAAGACAACCACCCCCTCATTATAAACTTTTTTATACTTTTTATTAGGCTTCTGAAAGACGCTTTATATCCCCTGCTTGTCTGTCTGTCTGTGGTCACATATCCCACAATGCTTTACAACGGCTTTTGTTAGGTCAGTTGGTTAGAGCGTCGTGCTAATAACGCGAGGGTCGTGGGTTCAATCCCCTCATGGGCCATTCTTATTCTTCTTTTTTTTTTCTCCCCATTTTAAATCTTTTCACAGTTTCTCAACTTACGTTTTTTTGTTTGTAATTCATTATTAGGAATTCAGTGTATTAACAAGGTTTGAGTTAAGAATGACGATTATTCCATAGAAATAGGGGTGGGTAAGATAGCGTGGGGTCGCAAACAGACTCGCGCGAGCATTTTCTAGACCACCCCGGCGCAGTCTATTCCAAAGTGAAGGTGACTCAGAGGCCGTTGCGAAGCACTGTGATTGGTTTACTAATCGCTATCCCTACCTTGTTTTATTGATATTCGTAGAAAAAAAAAAGTTCCTTGATTGGATGTTTCAAAATAGAAAATGAGCTTTGTAGGTTTTCAAAATAAAAATAAAAAATAGGCCTAAGAGCTGAATAACATTCAATTATCTACTGTGAGTTGAATTAGAGAAATTTAAATTTTACCTAAACAATTTGGAGACAGAAACTTTTCTGACCATAGAAACTTTAACATTCATTGAATAACATTTCCATTCTTTTTTGTGTAATAGTGATTTTTTTGGAGCTTAAAGTTCATTATTTGTTGCGTCGACTAAAACCAATTGAATAACAGCAATTTATCATTACACTTTAACTTCTATAAGTAAGTTTTTCAGAGATACGACTCTTTTCAGATATTTTCTGATTATTATTACTAATTGTTATTTTGGGACATGTAAAAAGGGGAATTCTCACACTTTTAACAGCTTCGAATGTTCTCAAACTTCAAATAATAAATGAAGATATGAAACCACCTAATGTAGACAATGCTGACACGAATTCTATTTGCTTTTCTAAAAAAATTTAGAGCGCGTCAAATCTCGATGAGTTTTTTTCTGATCGCTGAATCATGTGATACAAAATGATTTAAAAAACTTACAAAGCCAGACGAAATTCTAAAGGGAAGCTCGTAATAAAACAAATAAACTTAGAAAGTGTTATTTATTATTATCGTAAGTTACTCACAAGGTCTGTACAATTATTTTAAAAGATTATATTTTTATTTCTATATGGAGATTCTATGAAACAAAATTTGTCCTTTCTTCGTATACCGTACGACAATACATAAGACACAAAGATATGATGTAAATATTAATAAAGATATGATAAAACAATATTTTCAATAAAAATTTCAAAAGCCAAAAATTAAAAAAAAAAAACAGAAAGTGAAGGAAGTTATTTATTTTTCCAGAAAAGAAATTAATTTGCTCTATGAGAGAACTCAGAAATCAGAAATTATAGCATTTTTCTATACATTATTCTCATTTTTCATCTAAGCAATAAAGGAATTTAACGTGCATAATTATCATTAAAAAAATAAAATAAGGCCAACACACATATTTTAAGATAAATTTTTTAAGACATTAAAAGGATAAAAACTACAGTTTCAGCTCGCACTGCTAGCCATTGACAAGTCTTATTAAACAAAGACTTGGCAAAGGCTCGCAGTACGAGCTGAAACTGTAGTTTTTATCCTTTTAATGTCTGACATTTTTTTTATGTGTGTTGACCTTATTTCAGTTTTTAATGATTCTCATTTTTATTTTATTTATTTAATTTCATTATTCAAGTGTCTCCTTTTTTCGTAATAAAATCAAATAGAAATATAAACATAAATTCAGGCTATATACGGCTATTTTTTCCCATTAAAAGACAGTATTCAAATATACATCGGTTAAGTTTTAAAGTACAACTTAAGAAATAAAACTTATTAATTGTTTATTATAATTATGTAAGCTTCTTTGTAACTTCGTTCTGCCTTTGATAAAATTATTTTGTAATTAGAAATAATAACAATAATTTCTTTGATTTTTTTAATAGTTTTAATATTTTAAAAGTTTTAAAATGTGATGCAGAACTTAAAATATTAATGAAAAGCTACAGACAATTAAACTTCGGATTTTTAAAGAAAGAAATATACTTACAAGAAAATATATATTTTTCTTTAGATTTCATTTAGATTTTCAATGCCTAGATTTTCATTTAGGAATCTGATCAGTGTTTTCATGCCTAAAAATAAATTACTTTGATAAACTATTGCTCTGTTGAAAAGAAAAAAAAGCGTTGAAATAAATAGCATATTTAAAGATTAAAAGCTTATAATTTATTCCCTATTTTTAAGATGATATTTAAGAAATAAAGGTAAAAATTGGACTGAGAAGTTTGTGCTTAACATAGGTTTCATTGACATAATTCGCCGACGACTCCGGAGACGGGTAGCACCGTCTAAAAACAGAAGTTCAGCATCCACCTATTTATTGACCTCATGTCCAAGTAATATAGAAAACGTCAAACTCTGGCCGTATAACAAGGGTGTAGCTCACCTAGCAATGAATTTTGTTCTTTGGATGCGGTTCTTTCTCAAAAAACTACGATTGAACTTCATGAGAACTCATTCGAGTTGTTGTTGATTTCAAGACTCTCATTTTCTTCCATGCTTTTAGCCAAGAGAGAAAGTAACTCATTATTAATGACGCCATTACTAGCCACAGTTACTTTGTACGGTAATGTTATATTATCCTTACTTTAGTAACAGTTTAGTTAGTTTTATCACTAACGAAACAAGGAAAACATTTTTAATATCTCTCAGCAATCTATTACATTCTGTTAAGAACATCTGTGACTAAAAGTGGTGCTGACTGCTCATTTTGAGTGAATTTCAATGACAGCTGTTCACTGATCGACCAACCTAAAGGGGAAAAAAATACTATGTCACTAGGCAGTGATCAGCAGAAATGTAGATAGATAACTGTATCTATCTACAACCAGGTCTCGGTACTCGGCCTAGCTTTCGGGTTCCACATTGATCCTATAAATACTTGTAACTTTCTAGAAATAGCATTGCAGACCTTCTCAGATAACTGTTTCTGAGAAGGTCTGCAATGCTATTTCTAGAAAGTTACAAGTATTTATAAGATGTCGGAATCAATGTGGAACCCGAAAGCTAGGCCGAGTATCGAGACCAGGTTGTTTACTGATGACTGCTCCTAGCTGATGATCGCCATATTAGCGTGAAACAGCTGTACTAGGATGTCATTTAGTAAACAACTTGGTCTCAGCCTTTATTTTATTTACAAATGTTTTATAAGAATTAAGGATATTTAATGTATAACAATTTAAAGAAATTAACATAAAAATTACATTTAAAAATCCATTCCAATTAAATTTTTGTTTCTTCAAATTAAACAAAAATTTCAACATTTAGAGAGTAAGTATATCTGAAATGTTTTCTAGCCATTAATTTGATGAAAATTGGAATTTTTAAAATTACAGTAATTTAAAATTGCAGTTAATAATTATGTTAAAGATCTATTTTTCTTTTCTCATAACTAAGATTCAAATTAGACTTTTTAATTACTAAAATGTAAAATAATTTCCAATATTTAGACTGTAAGTATTTACGAAATATTTTTTTTAGAATTAGGGTTAAGCAAAAGTATTACATCTTCTTCAGCTAAAAGGAGAAAAATTAAATAGACAAAAATATAGAATCTTTTAGTATCCCTTTTAAGTGTTAACAGAATTTTGAAACTCAACAGACAATAAAAATGCAAGAAATTAAGATAAAACTTACTTTTCAAAATTAATTAAATGTAATTCTTAAATTCAACCAAAATTTCAATATTTAGGGAGTAATTACTTCTGAATATTACAGCAATTAAATTATTTACGGCCCTGCCGGCGTGGTCGTGCGGTCTAAGGCGGCGGTTTGCCGTGAGGCCGGTGTGCCGTTACCCGGGTTCAAATCCCGGTCGAGAGAATGAATGTTTCTAATTTCCTTTCCTGTGTTTGTCCGCCTCTTCTTCGCTTTCTCTTCGGTCTGACGTCATTCCTTAACGGCCTCCTGGGCCTTAACGGCATTGGGACACCCACCCAGCATCTGTCCCCCTGGCAGTTAAAATGTATCTCCCAATCCGCCGATGAAAGTCAGCGTGGGGGATTAGACTTTCCAGCCATTGGGGGAGGCCTTCGTCTAGCAGTGGACTAATCCAAAGGCTGCAAGAAGAAGAAGTGAAATTATTTATTTATTATAATTGATGTATTTAACGTGTGTGGTAAAACAGAATTGAAAGAAATACTCAATAAACACACTAAAAAACATTTTAAGTTATATATTTAAGAAATAATAAAAAATATACAATACATAATTGAAAGGGGATCCTTGGACAGTTTCAGAGACGTCAAGTCCTCCATCGTCAGTAAGATTACGAAGAATGGCTGAATGTTTTTTAATGTGTTTATTGAGTATTTCTTTCAATTCTTATTTATTATAATTAATTCTAATGTGTTTTAGTCGGAAAAAATTATAATTTTGTTCTTTCCATTCTGAGATCAGATATTTACAGTGGTGATAATATTACACCTGGAAGCTATAAAGTTTAAAATGTTTTCGACCTCGAATTACAAACTTATCGAATTACTTATAATGTTGTGTACAATGTTTACTTCTGTAAAATGTCCACAGAGCATCACATCTCGTGATCTGATTGTTTATTCGTCAATTGTATATTTGCAATGTTTGAAACGATGATAGTGATTCTGAGGCAAATCCAGAGCTTTATGAAGATTATTATCCAACTTCTTTCCCTATATTATCGGAAACCATTTAATCCTTGACTACTTCCCAATTTTCTTACTTCAGCTTCTTACTAATTACGTTCATTTCCGAGCAATGCAGAACAGAATGATAGTCTGATAAAAGCGGGACGTGCTCACCAAACAATCAGCTTTGATCTTTGTTTGTGATTCTTTCCCCATTAAGTGCAACTGAAATCTTGTGGCTTCTTCAAGTTGCTGCTGGGCTTACGCGCATTGATCTCACGACTGTCATTTTCGTCAATAAATTTAGCCAAGAGCGAAAGCAATGTATTATTTGCAACGCCATTACTAGCCATGGTTACATTATTTGGTAATATTCAGCAAAACCTTGCTTTCCTAAGTTCAGTTACTTTTATCAGTAACGGAGTAACGAAAAACCTTAAATTTTCAGTAAAATGTAGTCCCTTAAAGATTTCTGTGAGAAAGAATGATGCAGGCTTTCTGTAGTAAGATCAGTGTCAGTGAATTTTAATGACAATTATTTAATGATTGAGCAGCCTCATGGGAAATAAAACAAACGTACAGAGGTAATCAAGCAATGATCAACAGAAATCTAGCTAGATTATACTAGCTGAGAAGGTTGGCAATATGCATCTCTAGAAAGTTCTACCATGAATTAGTGAAGGGGATTGTATCGTAAAGAAATTGCATTAATTTGAGTCAGCAGTATCAACTGTGTTTTGTGGGATAATAAACTGTATACTTATCCAATTACTGTTTTAGGAAAGATGATGAGAACTATAACTCAATTGCTTCTTTAAAAAATGGTATGGAAGATACTAAAGAACCTCTAATAAGATTTCTATGTTTTTGTGTAATCTCTTTGGAGCTATGCAAATTGTGATTGCAACGTTGTAGTATCATATGTTTTGATAACGTTCCAATACTCCTTTATCAGATTTGAACACACGAACACAGATGATGATTTAATTCTGTCAGAGGAAGATAAAGTAGATAAAAACAGCTGTGATCCACCAAAGAATGACAATAACTGTCCCAAGACGTAGAGAACTCATCTGCTATACTTTAATACTTGAATTCTTTCCACAAATGTCATTCAAATTTGTTTACTGGCGACTGCTGTTATCATAAGACAGTTCTGCATTAGATCATGTTTAGCTGAACTGTATCCTTAAAAGTTTTATAGTTTCAGTAGTATTTAAACTGTTTTGATCACAAATGAATCCTGGGATATTCTTCTTTATTTTTAATGTTATATTTTAAAAATCCTCTAATATTTTTTCTTTATAATGCAGCTGGTAAGGATATTTTCAATAATTACACAATTACGATCAAAATGAACACATCTGAGTAATTGTATGATTAACTAAATCTTACATTTAATATAATATACATATACAGGATAAATCAAATAGTTTTTAAGAAAAACGTCTGTATCATTATTCAATGTAGGTGTGTTTGTTTCTTGTTTTGTTTTGTTGGCACAGTATGGTGCGGGAAAACGTATTGCAAATATTCATAAAAATGAAACACAAATAAGCAAAATAGGGAACGAATCATTTAATAAATGGTGTTGTAAACCAAAAACAAACAATTAACTGATCCAGAAATAAATAGGTTTCGATCAAAACATAGTTTGCAGTAAACATTGTATTGTTGTAAGAGTCAACACAAATAATGGAAACAACTTTGAGTTCATAATAAATGCCAATAAAACAATACAATGAATATTTGCAATACGATTTCTCGCACCATACTGTGCCAACAACACAAAACAAGAAACAAACACACCTACCTTGAATAATGATACAATACCTTTATCTCGAAAACTATTCATTTCCGGACCCATATTTACAGGAACATTTTTGTTTGGTTTCATGAGTAGAACCTAAGGCTAAATTTTTGAGACGTACCCCAGCTTTGGAATCAGCCTTTATACAGGGTGTTGCAAAATTCGTGTGTAATATTCAAACCAGGTGCAGGGACATGGCTAAGAATCAATATCTTCCTAATGAACCCATCTCCGAAAACGCCTCATTAAGGCGCTAGGTGGTTCTAAAGTGAGCTACACCATAAAAAATGTTTTGCAGGCGAGCCCAAACATTGATCTGGAGGTGCTGTTTTTGCTTGTTTCAAACAAAACAAACAAAAATAGCACCCCCAGATTAATGTGTGGGCTCGCCTGCAAAACATTTCTTATGGTGTAGCAAAGGACATGTACTCTCGGAAAGGCTCACAGTGGACCACTAGCGCCTTAATACGGCATTTCCGGACATGGGTTCAGTAGTAATATATTGATCCTTATCTATGTCTTTACACGTGGTTTGAATATTACATTGAATTTTGCAACATCCTGTATAAATTCAGGATATAATTTACTATTAAATTAAGAAAACAAAAAACAAAAAACACAACTGGACAGCAAATATGCTTTTGCACACTTAGCCAACATCTACGCGAATTCTGAACAGCTGTTTCATCCTTATTAGGAATCATCAGCCGAATTTACCCTTGATGTTTGGCTGTCACTGCGCGAAAGTTAAAGGGAAACCATTCTCGCACCTGGGAATGGCCCCCGAGAACAAAAACAATCAAATAAAAAATAATCCTGTGAAATCCACGGTATTAATACCTTGTTCTTTTACTGAAAGGCACTAAGGAATTTAATTATAACAAGAAAAAAACCAAAATGCAATGAAAAAAAAATATTAATTTTTCTTAATTTATAAAATATTAAAGACGATAAATTTTGCTTTTCATTTACTATTAATTTATAAATACTAAAAGTTTTAAAAACTTTTTATTTCATTTTTGCTTTTCATAACAAAATAATTAAATCTTTTCAGAATTAAGAGTTTTCAATTTAGTTTTACATTTAAATAAATATTTAGTATCTTTATTCCTAATTTAAGTGATGACTGTTGACTGTAAGTTAATATTACTCACCGACGTTATATGTTGCTTATATTCTTTCTTTTTGCCATCATAGTCCACTCAGTTGAGGAGTGCAGAACAGACTTTGGTAAGAAAATATATTGCTTTACATTGTGCTGTTTAACAGATTATTTCGAAGCGATTATTCGATATTTTCTGCGGTACATAATTTGATTACTTATTCTATGTTGAAAATTTTTTTGTCTATTTTTATTATTATTATTAGTTCTAGAATTGAGTTTTTTGCTAAATCTTCTATGTAAAACCTATGCACAAAATATTCATTTACCAATTTTATTGTTGATTTGAATCATTCTAATAGAAACCTTATTACCGGTTTCTATAAATTATTTTCGGTATATATTATTTGGCTGATGTTGATTTTAAATTTGTTAACGACCCATTTGGGAGCTATTGTGACACCGATCAAAATCGGTAGCTATTGCGTTTGTTCTTTCCGTCCGTGTCCCTAACAACTCCCGAACGGAAGGTCAGATCGACAAACGGACTTCACCATCGTGTTCAGAGGTCCAAACACCATAGAAATAATAACATTTTAGGGTCAAGACCTTTGATGTCCGAGATAGTTGGCACTGTTTTCATGATTTCTGCAATTAGCTTAAATGTTAGAAATGCAAACCATTTCTTTTCTCAGCTGTAGCTTGTTATTAAGGTCTCGGACTAATATGCTGAAAGTTGTCGGTTTGATATCCATAAATCTACTGGGTTTTTTTTTCTTTTTCTTATTTTCCAAATGTTTTTTTATTTTTTTTTCTAACTTTTTTTTAATTTTTCCTTACGTTAATGTATTTCCTTTTTTTATTATTATTTTTAATTTTTTTTATTATTATGGATCGCCCTTAAATTTATGCTTTAGCGCAAAATTATTTTCACTTGTATAGATCTCTTTTTTTTACTTTAGTTTCATGAAATTTCTTCGAACATATTGCACAAAAATTCTTGTTAAAAAAGATCCACAAATTGATTCTCAGTTTGTAATAATTAAGTGGACAGGACGTGATTACTGAAGAGTTACATAACATCAGTTAAAAGTTAATGTTTTTCTTTGCAGCTGTTGTGGCTTATTTTGATGCTTCGTGTGCAGACAAAATCCTTCACTCTTCCATCTAGGTTTTTACTCATTAAACTGAAAGAAATAATTAGATCTATTTTCTGATCCTATTTTCTGACCCGTATTGACGTCTTTGTAATTAGCAAAAGGAAATTTCTTAAAATTGTGTAACTTAAAGTTTACCTTTGTTGTCTTTGAATATCTTAACATAGACTGTTATGTTAGTTTACAAAATTTCTAATTTTAATAGATTTCCTCCTCTTATCACAGTATCTGTTATCAATCTGCAACTTCAACAACATGCAGTAGAATCCACAAATAGTGTGATTCGTACAAATGCTTTAAGGTATGACTCTTAAGTAAATACGAGGGTGAGTCAAATGAAAACCTTAAAAATGCATTTAAAAATCGAAAATTCGCGCCATTGTTCTGTAAGTTGTCAGGAGTGTTACAAAGGTTTCAAGAATGCCCGATAGGTGGCAGAATACTGGAGAGAGGCGAAACGCTGCCACATTACCAGCGCAAAATGGTGGCTCCACTTGCGACATGCACCATGGAAGAACAGCGTTCTGTCTTACGTTTTCTGAGCAGTGAAGGTGTGAAACCTATTGAAGTCCATCGGCGAATGAAGGACCAGTATGGTGATGCATGTTTATCACTGCAGCAAGTGTAAATAGATTGAGACTCATGTCACAATTACTAGAAATAGAAAACTTCAAAGCATGTAACGTTACCTCTTCATCAAGTGATTTTTACTTGAAAATAATTGTGGAAGAGTCAAAAAAAAAAAAGATTGAAACAGCATTGACGACTGATGGTCTGAAAAGCTTTGAAATGCTTTGATGCAAAAGCATTTACATTAGTAGCAATAAATAATTTTTCTTTAAATAAAAATAGACCAAATAATTTGAATCAATAAAGAAATCAAAATAATGATAATAATAATCAAAGTGTACGATAAATATCTAAATAATATTGGTTTTATAGTTAATAATTTACAAGAAAATAAGATCTCCTGTTTATTTAATATTTATCATTATTAATATTGTTTTCCATTCTTTCTTTTCGATTCCAACTGATTTTCAACAATTAGGAAGTAAGTTTATTTAAAAATTTCTAATTAAAGCTATTTATGAAACCCATGTCTTCATTCCCATGATTGAATTTAACTAAAAACTGTTTAATAGATTTTCTAAACATGTTACATTTTCGTAAAATATAAGAAACATCAAGTTGCAAATCAAATAAACTAACATTCGTAACGTATAATAATATTTTATATAATAATATTACATATAATGTGTGGCAATGTACAAGTACAATGAATATAAAACCAAGTATAGCAATAAAACTAACTTTTATTGTCTTCCAATGTATTAATTTATGTTGTTAATTTAGTCAGTCTTTCTTACGGTTTTAATTACTTAGTATATGCTTTTTTTTTTAGAAAAATGACAATAAGTTTCTAATATTCTAATATTCTAATATTATTCTAATATAATATTAATATTTCTAATATTCTAATATTGAAAATCCAATAATATTTTCACTTTGATAATGTTTATGTTATTATGCTTTGTGTGAAATATACCTCTATTCTTTCTATAGAAAGAGTTTAAACAGCAAAAAATGAAATTACATTGGATTTTTCTCCAAAGAAATTCCATCTTTTATTCTCCAAAGATGCCGAAGATGTATTACAGAAAAAGCATTATAAGAAAACTTAGAAAAAAAAAACCTCGTTTACTGGATTTTCATTCTGGCCAGGATGTATAAATCAAAGAAATGATATTTACCAATCACCTAAAAAGATAAAGATAAGATAAATCTCCTAAGGGTTTTTCTTAATCCTAACCTGAACAATAATCCATTAAATGAATAATGAGGATTATTGCCTAATTCTACAATTTATTTGTAGTATTTGATAATAACTAAAACAGTTAATTATTCATTTTGCAAATCTTTTTATTAATTACAACAATCTAGAAAGTAAGTATATTTCTAATATAACTGAAATATAGAAAATATCACTGAAATAGAGCTTGTTTTAGTAATTAAACAATAACAAATAATTAAATGAATCCAAAAGATTTTATTAATTTATCAATATTTTTATAAAAACGTAGAATATAAATCATTGTAAAAAATTTGAACATAAGTGTAGGATATAAAGATTTCATGTTTGTTTTCTTTTATTCAAAGTATTTAACTTATTTATTCAATCGCTGAGAAAACGTACTAAATGAAATAGCCTAAACACGTGACTTCCAAGCTCATATGATTTTAATTTTTGATTTACTACGATTTCTTAATTTCTTATTTATTTATGACTTAATAATAGTTTTTACTTAGGACTGTTAATAGCTTTTTCCTTTGTTTATTAAAAGGTGTTTCTTGGAATTGTAAGTATTGTTTATGTTGATAAAGTTGTGCTATTTAGTTTGCTATCGAGTGCTATAAATGTTTTTTTATATTGTCATTAAGGAATTATTGCTATGTTGTCATAAATATTTATTTAGTGCAATTAAAACTTTTTGTTATAAAATTATAGAATGGAAAACTATAAAAATGATATTAAGTGTAAAAAGGATAAATTAGAAATGTCTCACTTTAGTGGAAAAAGAGATATCCAACCTTAAAGAGAAAAATAATTTCCAATTCTGGAATTTATGAAGATAAGATATACTTACAAGCATTAAAATAAGGATTTGATTAAGAATGTACAGGATATGTTTAGGGCAGTTTAGAATGTATGTGATTTGTCCATTTTTCCAGAATTTAAATTTTGAAAAAAAAATATTAAAATAAGATCTCAAGTATTCAGTTCCTGATTCCAAAACAATTTCCGTAGAAATTCAAAGTAAATTTTGTAAGTGTTGTAAAGTAAAAATAGAAAATCGGTGAATCGAGTCGGATTCAATTCCCGATGAAACATTAGGGAGTTTTCCCAGGATAATTTACAAGGAAAAGAAGACGTCTTAAGGGTCCTCTGTAAAACGGGACATAAATGTCAACTGTTTTCCAATAGTTGTGAATTGCTGAAGCCCATATTTCCAATATATGGAATGGACCTTTTGAAGTGGGATGAAGTTCTTTGATCTTTATGTCTTTTTGTTTTAAATAAACAATAACATTAAAATTAAATTGAATCAAATTAAATTGAATCAAAATTATTGAGTCAGATTTAATAGTTTTTAAATCAAAATATAAAATTCTAATATTTTTTAATTCTTTTTTATGATGCATAATCTTCAACAAAATAGTGTGTAAGTATTTTTCTAATGTTGTAAATTTTATTAATGAATTGTTTCTTTCTCTAAGGCTTTATATAATTCCTTAAGTGTCAGTTCTTTAGACCTTTTTATATAAAACTGGGATTAATACTTTTATTATGAAAATAAAACAAAACCCTCTTTTTATAAATTTACACAACGAGTCACTTCACAACGAGTTTTCAGGTAATATTTACCTTCCGCTGAAACCCACGTAATCATTTAACATTTCTTATAAGGAAAACAAATGCTCTAATAACTCAACGCAGAAATACTCAGAGCAGAAATCTACAAATTTCTCACATGAATCTACAAATCTCTGATGAATAATTTCATTACTTTCTCCGTGCTTGCCCATCACATGTTCCCCATTATCCAAGTCACCTTTGGAGTTGAAGTCTTCTATTAACCTAATAAGGTCCTAACACTGCAGTTTACCATAGAAGGAGTCTTCTTCTCATTTCGGAGGTTTCAATTGTGTTTCAATTGTGATAATATTGTGTTAAATTCATCTAGAAGAATTCAATTGTTTTGATTTGTTAGCACGTGTGAAGGAACGTTGAAACATTATTAAGATAAATGGCAGATAAAGATGCAACCAGATCAATGGTTATTAAAAGCAATGTTATTTCACCTTTAAATGATTAGCAAGAAGGATAGATAGAAGCTTCTCCAAAACTTTAAAGTGAGTTCGAACATCAGAAATATGAAGAATTTCATTAATAAGAACAACAAATAAACACCAATAATAGTGTCTAAAACTCTATTTAAGGCAGCTGAACCCAATCTGGTGAGCTTTCTCCTAACTGGTGAGCATTTCTCGATGAATTAACTTCACACGGGAAGCGTCTGCATCACTTCACCGGTGTCGCACGGTGGAACATTGTCGCTGTACCCGGTCACTAGCTGAACAGGATCGCCTTGGCATTGTTCCCCTTCAAATGCAGGAAACGAACTACAGTGAGAACTTCCATTTTCTCCATGGCTGCGCCATTTTGAATTGGAAGCTCTAGCGATACTACTCTGCGGGAACTTTGGAATTTGCAGAAACCACAGCGACCTGCGTTTGCCCAGCAACGCAAGTTGTGACGCTATCCTTCTTTCTTGCCGACTTTATGACCTCTTCATGACAGTACATTGAAAAATCGTCAATTATTGGTTTTTAGAAACTTCTTTTTCTTTGGAAATTCTTTTTGAAAATCTTCTCTCTTCCAATAAAGTAAAAAAAAATAGCAACTAATTTATATATTTTTAATTTTTCTTTTTTTACTTTGAGATTCAAAATCTTAATTTTGTGCAACTGTTCTTTTTTCTCAAACGATATTCAACAATTTAGAAAGTAAGTTACACAGTTTATAATAACAATTGTAATTTATCTGATAAATTAAGAGAAAAGATGACTACTAAATCTATAAATATATAAAACATAAACCAAATTCATTTGCATTAACTTTAATCTTTTATTAAAAACAAGTCCATTAACTAATAAAACTGATAGATTATTAAATTTACCAATTTATCATTTTCAGTAATACATTAGTTAATAAACTAATATTTCATTTGGATATATTTTCAAGTTTGTAGGGAAAAAAAGGACAATTTATATCTTTTTAATCAATGAAGACTAAAATGTTCAACTAATGTATTTCATTATATGAAATTAAGAGAAATACATTAAATAGAAAAAATGTTTCTAAATTTGATAAATAGATAGAAAAAAATTACATGGCTGTAAAATATATAAGAATAGTTTATAAATGTATAAATATATATATAGATATATATATAGATACCGTAGAGCCCCGATTATCCGCGGGATTGGGTGGCAAGGGCTTCGCGGATAACGAAAATCGCGGATAACCCGAAAAAAGAATAAAAATGAGGTGTAAACATGAAGGTCTACAGGATTACGATGCACAATAAAGCTGTCAGTAATTTTCGACCTTCGCACTGTAGGGCCTATTGTATTTTCCCTGTTGTTGGCTTGGATTAAAATTTTTTTTTTTGAGGTTCGTAATTAATAAAATTTTTCGCGGCACTCGCGGATAATCGGGGCTCTACTGTATATATATATTAAGTTTAAACCTTTGGCATATAACAGTTTCTTTATGATTTCAATCCATCTTTTGTTTTATGTTCTGCAGTAGATTAATAATTCATTAATTTCAATTACTTATGCTTAAAATTACAAAAAAATAAACAGCCTGTAAGTACATTCGTATTTTAATAATTCATTTATTAGCAATTTGCATTTTAATTTTCTTCAGTTACCTCAATAAATGTTCTTCATTAATTTTATTAAATTAGTTATTAAATAGTTATTTAATAAATAATTTCACTATTTGTTATTTCTTTCTTTTAATTTATTTTAATTTCACTTTAATTATCTCATTTTAATTTATAATGAGATATAATAGTTAATTAGTCAATACTTAATAGTTTATTATAATACTAAATTTCTTTTAATGAAACCAAAATAATAATTATACCTTGATTGAGCTCTTTCCTTCTGTTTTGGCATTCATTTAAAATTTGCTTTCGACTAACTGAACTGAATTCTTTCCAAAGAATCAAGAAACTGAAATTTCTATTCGTAAATAAATTGAACAAGTGGGAATTTATCCAAAAGATTAAGATTTGGATGATAAGGATTAAACTAACCTGTATGTTAACCTGGTGGATGGAATATCATCATCATCATGATGTGCGATCTTCGTATATACGAAGTTACGCGGTCTACGGAACCTAGTGACCCCCGAAGGGCGAACCCCTAGGAGAAGCCGTAGATAAACTAGGGAACAGATACTGGGGGTGGTTTCCCGTTGCCTTCCCCCAGGACGCCATTAAGGAATGACGTCCGACCAGAGAGAAAGTGAAGAAGAGGCTGGACAACACAGGAAAGGAAATTGAAACAGCCATGCCCTTGCCGGGATTCGAACCCAGGAACTGGCGCACTGGACGCCACGGCTGGCCGCCGCCGAGACCGCACGACCACGCCAGCACGGCCGGATGGAATATAAATGCACTTAATGCTTAAACAAAGTAAACTGACTCCGGAAGATGTGAAATGAAGCTGAAATCATTGTACGACCAAACAACTTCCGGAGTTAATATAATTAATAAACAAAAACAATTGAGCATTCACATATCACAATTAAACAGAATTCCCGTTTTTGATATTTTTTTTTTTAGTTTGTAAAACGGAATTTAACAAACAGTTTACAATTTAAAATTCATTCAGTAAATTTTCTGTAACAGTTCTGTTGATTCATAATGAAGTATTTCCTATTTTACATTAAATTTAAATAAGAGAAACTTTACTCTGTTACTTCTTATCATTGTTCCGTGAAACTTGATAACTTCACAAGAGAATTACGTTATTTTGCTGCAACCAATAGCTCCCGAATTTTTAAGGCAATTTTTAAGGCAATATAATTAATTTTTAAGGTGCGTTGAGTATAAATAAAGTTCAAAGGAAGATGCGTCGTCTTTTATTATAGACGCGAAACCATGGTCGTGTAAATTTTTTAAATTATAAATTGTTAATTTTAAATTGTATATAGCTTTATTTTTAACAAAGTTTTTTAAATTTAGTTGTATAATGTTTTAATTTAAAATATCAGGTGTGTCGACTTGAACTTTGAACTTTATTTTTTAAGGCAATTTTTATGGCAATTTTTATGACAATTTCTAAGGCAATTTTTAAGGCAATTTGTATGGCAATTTTTAAGAATTATTCTATTCTATATCTACGACGAATTTGAAACCACTGCTAAAAAGCCATGAAAACCAATGCTGGAAATACGACGTATCAGTATTGTAAATTTTGCTGATAAACACCACTCTGACATTCCTCAGAATGTGTTTCAATTTCACGTTAGTACATCATTTTCACTTACGTCATTAATACAATTTGCACTTTGAAAATGAATGAAGCCTCGAAAGAGCATAAAATGGGATAAATTGTTATAATTTCTTTCTTTGGTTCTTGATTGAAAGAATCTCACATCATTGAAAATATAATTCGCTTCTCATCAAGTGTTCAAAATAGCGTTTCAAGTGCAAATATGTGTATGTTTCTCCCTCATTCTAAGTTGAGATTCAGTTTCTTTAAAAACCACTTAAAAGAAAAAACGCTCAACTGTTCTGTCAATTTGAATTAAACCTATTCTATTCTATTTAAAATTTCGACAATTTTTGAATATTTAGCTGCAGATTATTCAAAATACTATATTGAAAATTTATTTTTAAAAATACAAAATTATTTATTAAAAAAGTTTTTAAGTTTGTTATTTTTATTCATATAAAAATTGGTGAAGAAAAACAAATAAAAGAACTGAGAGAATAAGAGAATAGGAGAAACTATGATCGAATTTGTCTTTTTTCATCATTATTTTTATTATTTCTGTTCTTTTGTACATTTCAATTTATATGAAATAAATCTTCAATTTTTGTGCAATAATTCAGAGTGTAAATAGTTTTTAATTTGTTATTTAGACTTTTAAGCGACAATGTTTTGTTTATAAATCATAAAATTCTGTAATTAGTATTAATAGTTAATATTGTATGTTATTTGTATTCTCCACTATTTGAGTAAAAATAACTGAATATAGAGAAAACGTCAATTAGTTTCTTTTTAATGAATTGTGCTGATTAAAGCCATTGGCTGATTATTTTAAATAAAAACCAAAAGATGAAATCCACAGTTGTTCTTGCAAAGTGGACTATATGGAAAACCTCACTGTAAAGAGCGAACCTTGCTTGAAATAATAAGAAACTAAGAAACAGTTATGAGATTAGCAAACAGCCATGTTGTATCTTCGAGGCACAGTCACTGAACTATCAAAGCAGCTACAGTTGATCTTCTTACCTTATTGCTTCTTGAACAATGTAAGATTGCTAATGAAAGACCGTGCTGTGTACAGATGATGAATTTTGACATTGCAGGATTACGAGATCGAATTGATAATAAGATGTAGTTTAAATCTCGTCTCTTATAGGTCCCAGAATCAACAAAGTAAGAGATATACGGCAATTGGTGAAGAGTATATGATGATCTGACATGTTTGAATGATACGGTAGGAGAATTCTGATCAGCATAAGTTAGCCTTGACCATCAGCCTATGAATATAACTCAAAAATGGAGGACATTTATGTGACCACAAAGATCAGATCCAGTCATTTGTTAGCAAGTGTCTGTACTGTCAGGTCTCTTGACATCGCAATACTTTAGCCTAAACATTAAAGACAAAGGAGACTATTACTTATAATACTAACAACTATGGTTGTTGTGATGCCATAAACCAGCACAATGTGCAGTAAATAGATGAAATGGATTTTCAAGCGAAATGCAGCCCCATTGTGTGGATGTTAATCAGTTTGCAAAGTTGTAAGAGACAGTTTGTTATACGAAATCTTGAACAGCCGAAGAGATATCGATGTATCTTTGTTGGCTAGAGTGATTTCAGTCCCGTAGGCAACTCCAGTCCTGATATGTGATGAAATTATTTTGTATTACTTCCTTATTTTACCTAGATTTGTATTCCCGCCAGTTAAACATAGATAGAACAAGCTCGCCCAGCACTGACATTCCTGTCAGCAACTCAACATACTGTTCAATGTAGGAATGCAGACAACATTTTTCTTAAACGACCAGCTGATTCAATTTTTTTTTCTTTTCAATTTGAAGTGATAAAATACTTAAATGCAGCTAAAATTTAAGCAAATAATTTGTTATTCATCGTACTTCACTGAGTGAATCAAAAGATCCATTAATTGTTATTCAGTTTTTGTTGAATAATGTGAAACCTACTTTATTTTATTTTCTTTCGGTTCAAAGTAGAAGTTCTTACGTTCCTTAAAGATATTTTAACACATTTTTTTTATCTTAATTATTAAGCTTAATTAAAAAACAAAAACAATATACAGTTATAATAAGAAATTCCTTCCAAACAAAAATAAAACTATGTAAAATTTCATATGTAAAATGCATATTATATATTTATTATTATTATATATATCTCTAGATTTTTTTTTACATTATTTCCTTATTTTACCTAGATTTCTATTTAGGTTTAGTTATCTAAACCTTATCTAATTTAAGAGATACACACTCATATCTAAAATTCATTGCTATAGGCTTAAGTTTAGAAGATCGATATTTTTTTATGAAATTCCTTCAGTAATTCTTGAAGATAAAAAAAAAATCTTTTAAAATATACAGTGTTCTTAAAATTAATGTAATCTTTATGATAATAGAGTAAGAATTTATAATAAATAATATAAAGTTATAATTTGAGATCAATTTCTATAAAGTTCCGGTTTTCGTTGTAAATCATTCTAAAATCCAATAACTTTACTTAAAATTATCTCATCTTCATACCAATAAATTACATTTATTCAATATATTTAGTAACAGCGAATTATCGGAAAGAATAACTTCTTTCCATTTTCAAACTTATTCAAAAACTTAATAATTTCGATCGGTAACAAATCATTAGAGATGAACATGAATGTATTTTACAACATGTAATATTGCTAAAAATTAACAATCTTAATTGTCATTTTTCATACACAACAACCCAATAATTGTAAAAGCTTAATAGTCCAATTATTCGAATCTTAAAGTTTTTTGGAAATCAAAACAAATTCATCCAATCTCCTGCTAGTTTCACAAAACTGCTATAACATCCACTCCTTCATTTCTATTCAAATTTTGACACTTAGTATTTCTTATTAAAACAATGGGGATGTTTAAGGTTCTTTGGTTCCAGGCTAAAAAAGTCACGTGATGAAGGGACTCACGTTTTAATCCTTCCTAATACTGCTGAATTTCGGATCTTTATTTAAGAAGATTCAAACTAGAATTCTAGTTTGAATCTTCTTGAATAAAGATCCGAAATTCAGCAGTTTTTAGGAAGGATTTAAAACGTGAGTCCCTTCATCACGTGACTTTTTTAGCCTCGAACCAAGGACCTTAAGCATCCCCATTGCTGTTATTGAAATATATTGAATAAATGATGGATGTGAAGATGTGGTTATTTTAATAATAATATGACGACTAGAAAAGAGGAGATTAGAAAGAAACATTAAAATAACTTATTAACTTATTTTAATAAATACAGTTTTAACCATCAGTTGCTTTTATACAAAAGATCAGCAAAAAATTGCTTGGTGCAATTTGGATATTCCATCTTTTTTCTTAAACATTACAGTTCAATTCTTGAAAGAAGAGCTTTTGATGACGTAATTTCCTTATGGATTGATGTTTTTAGGACATAACAGCTCCATCTATTGCTAAAATGAGTAACTAACTCTTTTAAACATTACGAAAACGTCCTGGTTGTTGCATTTTCTACAGTTACAGTTGCAGGCCTTGAAATAATTAAAAACATTCCACACTATTCCCCTTGCCTGGCTATGCAAAGTTTGTCCTTTCATAGTCAAGCTTATGCGATCACAACACGATCGCCATCTTGAACTGACTGCTCGGAATTCAAGTTGATGACGTCATGACTAGTGACGTTTGTTCCAGGCAAAATCGATAGCTACATAATGACCATATATGACAAACCCTTCTTTTTTTGAAAAATACTATAAGTCCAACTTAACGTTCCCTTTTCTCAAAAGTCCGGGTTCAAGATTCCAGCTTCTGAACAACAATATTCAGTCCGCCTCCACCATATGAAATGTATTTTTTTATATTTTTTTATACATTTTTCTCTATGACGACTCATATTTTACAACATTTAAATATAAAATTATGAATCTCTTATAGGATTATACAAAAAATAACATTAATCAAAATCCCACTGACTTAAATTATGGTTCCCATTTTTTTTTCTCATTTCCGAAGTTGTTCCTAAGTGAAATGGAACATTCTGAAATTCTAAGACATTAAAGGTTACATTCGAAATGTTCTAAAAACCTAAATTTAACAATAAATATTACTGTAGTAGAAATATATCTGATAGAAATATTAAACAAAGAAATACCTGACCTGCCGCAAATTTTAAATACTTCTCCAACCATCATCGAAACTCCACTTTTGATTCAACGAACGAGTAGCATTTTCCAATCCAAATCAACTTGGATTTTCTAAACCTTAGTTCCAAATGTCGGGTTCAGACCACACGCCGCACCGGTCGGAAAGTTATGGATAATGTACTGAAACCACTCCATGAAAACATAATTATTAAATTTCTTAATCCGACTACATTTATAGAAGAATTCCCAAGAATCCAGTCAGTCCAAGCTTTCAAAGATCATTCTGGCATTCTGTTTTTCCTTCTCTCCCTTCCTCTTCCTTCACTTCACAAACCGTGTCTCTTCTTCGTCTTCACCCCATCTCTCCTCATAACTTCGAACCCCGAACACCAAACAAAGACACATCTACATTTCTCGAGAAATCACATCACAGACACACGCGGACAACAAAGGATCATAACAATACCACGCTACAACAACCGCTATAATGGAAAACTTAAAACAAAAACGGAACGTGAAGAAAAATGAAACAAACGTGTTTGAAAAGCCACAAGTATCCCGATTTACAGGGTTTCAAATGAAAAGGGAAATTTTAGAATTTATTAACTACTAAGCAATAAGCAGAGTAACTGTCATTAAGTAATTTTTTTCATGATTTTAATTTAATAATTTCTATTGCAAATATTGTTCTAAACAAAAACATAATTTATATTTAAATTTTTATGAAGTAAATTTTTTTAATTAACTATGTGTCAATTTTTTCAGCATTTATACCAATTTTTTGTTAAATGTCTCTTTGCACTGTGAATAACATTCAACAATTTAGTTCGTAAGTTTCTTTGAATTCTAATAATTTATCTACTGGTAAATCAGTGAAGACGATGATAGCTCACTGAATTTTACTTGTAATGTTATGTTTCTATTATTATTTTTTTTCTTATTTCATAATCTTAGTTCACAGACTATTTGTAGGAACAACAATATTTAAAGAACCTACTGTCGTCGCGGCGAATTTTGAAATCATTGACTAATTTCTCCAGTATCAATGCCATAAGCTCCCCAGGTAATATCAATCTCAATTATCAAAAATAGGAAATATCAAAAATCTCACATACACCTTCTTGAAATTGACGAGCAAAGTTAAGAATAATTTCCCTACTAGACTTTTGAGAACTTTTCCTCGTCGAAATGTTGAATTTGAAGCAGCGACCGCCATTTTCTCTTACATTTGAATGTGACCCACAGGCCAGGAAAGGAAAATCTATCATCTGCGTTGCATTCTGGGAGTTTCAACTCTGGTCGCATTGATAATAATCGGTTTCCTTTCTCGAGTTTACTAGAAGGAAAAAAATACAACATCTTTTCTTCCGAAAATATTTCGGAATAATAATACACATGAAATTTGAAGATTAAACCTGTGTATCATAATAATCAAAGAACGTTTTTCCGAATTATTTTCTTTTCCTTCAAATAAACTTGAGAAAGGAACAGATTAGGTTCTTGAAATATTGTTGTTATAAAGGAGTTGGAGAATAAAGAAGATGAATAATATTATCAGGATAACTGGATTTTTTGTAGGAAGTTTGTAAGTAAGCTACAAAATGGATGTTTTATCATGACTACTAACACGAATAAGAAACGAAAAATTAGTGAATTGTTTACAATTTAACTTTGTTGTTATTATCTCGTTTTGCAAATGTTGGGATCAGGTGCCGTTCTTTTTATTGTTCGTATCATTTAAGATGGAATGTTGTTATTATTAGCTCCAAGGTTGTAGATTTTGAAATGTAAATAAACTCAAAAGATACCTGATGAATGATTACAGTTCAGCCGAAATCAGATGTATTTTATAGTAGAAGAAGTTATAATGATGAGTTTACATTAAAATATACAACATAAATATTTTTTTCATGTATAAAATAGTGAATAAATTATCATTTGAGATACATGGAAAAGTCCAGATAACTACTGTTATTGATTCCTTTACAATTATTTTCAGTAAATCGTATCTCCCAGAATTGTGGAAAAGATTTAAAATGTCTGTTTGAGAAGCACGTGATGCAATAATAACCGATCTGAGGAAAAAGTTGTTGAGAAAACTAATTTTAAGAAACAAATTTAAAGTGCTGGAAAATTATTAGGGGCCCTACATTAATAATGTGAGGTTTTTTTTTAAAATGTTTGGACCCCCCCTCCCCCTTGGTGAGATTTGGTGAGATGTGTTGGGACTCCCCCCCCCCTCACGTGAGATTTCAAAAAGTCAAAAAAATCAAAAAAGTTCAAAAGTCAATATTACAAAATGTTATAATCTATTATGATACGTATATTCTCTGAATGAAAAAGTTGACATGAGATTTTCGTTGACACCCCACTTCCCCTTTTGACCTCACGTAATTAATGGACGACCCCTTAAGAAATGAAAAACCATAGACTGCCCATAAATAAACAGATTACGTCTTTGAGTTTATCATCAGAGCGAATCAAGAACGACCGTTTCGTTCCTTTTTGAGACTGAAATCTTGAAATTGTTTTCTTCAAAATAAACCCAGAAAGACAAGAAACAAAATGGAAGTCACCTTGTCTCCTTAAAGTGACTCCTGAACAAAATAAACAACAATTTAAAATAAGTGCGAAAGTGCATCAGAAAAAGTTTATCCTAACGACCGTTCGAGTTCAAAGGTCTTCAATTATTAAGAAACTTCAAGCTTAAAAATCTATGTATTTAAAAACAAATTAAAATTAATTTGGAAAATTGTTAAGAAACGAAAACCAAGACTGCGCGTAAAGAAACCTATCAGGTGAGCCTTTCGAAGGTGATTTCATTTCCTTTCTGAGGTTTTCATCAAGGAGGGTGGGTCGGGCTGATGAGTAACAAAAAAGAAGAAACGGACGTTCCCGATTTTCCCTTGATGATAAACTCAAAAGCGACATATGCTTTTTTTATTTGCAGTCTTTGGTTTTTTATTTCTTGAAAATTAATAATATTAATTTTTTTAAGTTCAAAAAAGTTTTCTCTTGTCATCATTCATTTTAAACTACATACCGGTGAACCAAACAATTCTGAAAATTGTATAATTTAATTTAGTTGAGCATTTAGAAAAATGAATATAAGAATGTAAATATTTTTAATATAAATAAAAACTACAAATATACAAATCAAACAAATAAGTCCAACTATTTCTAAGAATCTTACATAGCTATTACTGTTCGTTTTTGTATACGAGAGCCTTCAACGCTTTTGCGCATGCGTCAGGTCTCCTTCGATTTCATCAAAATAGGGGTGAGGAGAAATAAAGATAGGATATTTACTTTTTTATCAGTGTTAGTTTACTAGTAGCTCAGTTCTATTTGCGCTTTTCGGGAAAGAATTATAAAAAATTATTGTTTTGTTTTTTTGTTTTTTTTTTGTGGGGGCGGAGGGAGGGGGCTGAAAGTCCCAGATCCAGTCAACAGGTATTAGGAAAGTGTCCATCTCAGCGTATCACCCCTGTCCGGAGTAGAATCGTCCGCGAGTGTCGGTTCCGGCTTTCGAAAACGAACAGTATTTGTATTATTTGTATATCTGGTGAGCGATAAACAAATATTCACAAACAGAATTCAGATGTAAATTTAGTTAATATATTTAATGAAGATAAATAGTTATTTTTCTGTAATATATTAAATGTTGCTTTTAGTTTAAGAGGGATAGAAATATAACTACAAATCATCTAAACTACGGCTGGTATGGCTTTCGAAAACGAACAGTAGTAAGTTCGTGTACTTTTATTGATATTTGATGATTCTTTGAGCATAAAGTAGGCTTAATCTACGTTTCGAAAACATTTCGAATATTCTAGAAGGATTTCTTATAGTAGAATAATTTATAACAAGAGTACAGACAAAAACAACTAAAATGCAGTGAAGAATTGGAAATAAAATTAGTGGTGACACTTTCCTACAGATAGAGTTAAATGCTTACCGAATTACTTACAAAAATAATTCAAAAAATTCCCTCTTTTTTATTTTGACAAAGGAAGTTATAAAAATTAACTATGAGTAAAAAATTAAGAATGCAAGTAATAAATAATTTTCATAGTGTTTGGTGTTTTCTATGTATTATTGAATATATAAAACATGATTCTTTATTTTGGATAATTTTTTGATTGGTTTCAAATATTTTTCAAACAATGAATTTTTGAAATAAGTAAAAACAAAAACTGTAATTAAACAAACATTTCTTTTTCTACCATTATATTTTTCTAATTTCTTTTAAATGTCTTTTTTTTTTTTGCTGCATCAACAAATTAGAAAGTAAGTTGTTTTGATAAATATGTTCAAGGATTTCTCTTAAACTTTCATATATCCTAGAGTGTAATTAAGGCTGAACAGAGAGTGATGGAACAATTATGGTAACATGAATGGATGGAACATGGTGGTGAACATGGATGGATGGAACATGGTGGTGAACATGGATGGATGGATAATCTAATGGTGTTCTGTGGAAGATTCACCAAAATGTCTTGGAGGTTCTGGGCTAGTTCACCCCTTGCAGGGTGACTATAATCCCAACAAGTCGCAGACATGTTCTATAGATGATAGGTATGTGATCTGGCAGGCCAAGGGAGTGTCAGAACACCAGGTAGAGACTCTAGAGATATTCACCGTATGAGGTCGGGCTGAAAAAGGCTCTTGGAATATCTCGCAGCAGAGACAAAACGATAGGTCGTAGGATTTACTGGACGTAACATTGTGCTGTGACAGTACTCCGAAGGACACCTAAGAATGACCGGGTGTCGTATGTAATGGCTCCCCAAACTAGAAGCGAGGTGTTACGGCTGTGTGACAATCCAAAGTTAGATGAGGTGAGGCGCGCTGGCCTGGTCGTCTCCACACACGTATTCGGCGGTCTTAGGCTCCAAGTTCATGAATCATGGACTCCATGAATCTAGAACTTAGTTTCATCTCTAGGAGCCCCAATCAGTTACATCCTATGGCAGCTCTGGCGCGACATCACTGCAAGCGGTAGTCAACGGTAGTCTTCGTAACGGATGCCGGCATCACAAACTAACCTCTCCCAGCCTTCTGGTATTGGTTCGTCGTGACACAATAGGATGCGGAGATGCCATTAACGCTTCACGAATGGCATTTACGGAACTATTGGTGTCCTGAGGACCGATCTCAGGGTCCTGCCTGGTATTGGCTACTATCAGCCGATCACTGCACTCCTGACGAGTGTGTGCATTGCCGGACCTATTGCTACCAATAATTTCTTACTGTGGCATCACCGAAGCCCAAGCGGCGGGCGATAGAAAGATATGTCCAAACTGACTCTCTCAAGCCAACGCTATGCCCTGTCTCAAATACGAGTTATTGATACGAGTGTCACGTGATGTTTCGTGGCATTCTCAGTGGCTACAGAAAGGCCGAAGCAAGCGAGAAACGTTACTTTATAAGCAATCCAGAATGCGCGGTTCAAATGCTTTTGGCGCCGCCCTTTGCATTCATTGGCTGCGTGTTTTTTTACAATTTGCATATCTACCCATTGGGTTTTTGTGTATTAAGTTTTGGAGCTGTTTGACAAGTTTCTGCGGTGCATCTTTTTTTGTCATAGAGTGTACTTATATATTTCAACTATGAAATACAAGAAGGCTCCAAGTTATTGAAAGAGCTTCAAGATAAATCAAAAGCAATAGTCAAAAACATTTAAAACTAAATCTTTTCTTATATATCTCTTCGAAAAAATATAGATGAAATATTAGTGCACAACTTCCATTCGTTTTTATGTTTTTAATTTTTGGAAAACCATTTTGTCCACATATTGGCTGCTTCTAAAGCTAAAAGAGCTTTTAATAAATTAGACTAGCAGTGATTATTAAATGCTGTAATTGCGTTTATAAATACTTTCTTTATTTGAATGATTTAAATTAATCCAACAGCTGCTTTAGGATCTGAAATATGCTGGATGTTTATGGATTGCACTCAAACTGTTTATTTGAATCACTTAATAGGATATTAAGTTCTAACAAGGAACCGCAAGAAAGAAAAGCTGTAAAACTACAGAGCTGCCACCTGGTGGTAAATAGAGGAAGCTATAATTGCAGAAGATTCTGTAAAGATGAAAACCAGAGATTTTTACGCCCTTGTTCTTTATTGAACTTTATTCAAGTTCAATTGCTCATCTCGTTTTCTATGATTCTTCACTAGCTTTTTTGCTTGCCCATGCAGGGGCCATATTGCACAACATCATGAAATATTTAGTGATAAATGCCCAAATAACCTATTTCTCCAACACAAAATCAAAAGAGGAACTGTTGAAGACACGTGCCGAGGGAAGTTGCCGCTGAATGTCTTGTCGCCACTGCGCATGATTCATTGTTGCTAAATAGAACTTTTTACTTTACGGTCGAAAATAGTATTTATTCCCTTCAGGCATCACGGACCTATCTTCGAGAGGGCGTAAGTCGATGGATGACTGTACATCGAAATCTATTAATAACAACCTACAAAGATGATATTAAAATTACATTGAATTTGAAATATTTTATGAAAACTTTTTATGATGATTTATAATATTTATATTTTTAATTTTTTTAAAAAGGTAATAATTTCATGTTTTTGTTTTGGAAATGTATTTTTATAAATTTCAAATGTCTTTCAATATTGTAGACGGTAAGTTTCTTTGAAATCCCTTAATCAGAGTTAAATTGCTAACTAGTAATAATGAAGTGGAAATTTTAATTTCCATTTTATTTTAATTAATTAATTAATTTTAAATAATTTAGTCTTTACTGTTTTATTGTTCAAATTAGAGACATTGTTATTTCATTTCTTTTATAAATACTAGTAGAATAAATTTGTTAATCTTTTATTGGTGATATAATTTGTACTACTGAAGTTTTTATTGATGACATTTATATTTATTTAGGATTTGTCTTATCTGATAAGAATTACAGAATACTTTAATATCATCACATAGAATAAAGAAGAAAAAATATAACATTACTTGAATCCATCTGTAGTTTCTATTTTGAAATAGATTTTTATTTACTTTCCTTTAATTGCTCCTCTAAATCTCATTTTAAAAATTAGGACGTAAGTGTTTAAATATTGTAAAAAAAATCATGCTTCTTTCTTGAATTAATTAATTGGATGTATTTTTAATTACATTAATTATTTACTTTCATTTTATTATCATAATCTATTCACTTCAGTTTTTAATTGAATAAGAAAACAAAATTTGTTTATTTCCTCTGTGTGTGTTAAGAGAAAGCTCTGCTAAATCATCACAACTCTGCTTGCATTAAAAATAAATAAATAGATAATTAAGAATTCATTTTGATCTCTTTAGTTGAAAATAATGTTTGTGCTGGGATCATTACAGGCATAACCTTCCAATGCAAACCTAACTAATCATTGCTGTCGATAATGAAAAAACTAAGTTCTTGCATCAATTCTAACTGCTGTATTTTTCTCCAAATTTATTCTTAATCAGTGTTAAAATCTCCATTAGCTTCAGAAACTAAATACTTACTTAACAAAGGAAATTTTGTTCTTTATTTCACTTTAGAAAATAAAAATAAAATAGGTTGAACGTTCGGAAATAATAATGACAAAACAATAAAAAGCAAACTCGCACAAGAATAAAGAAATCACTGATCTGTTTTTAGTGCTTTCGATACCGGGAATCCAGAACAGCTATTTCAGGGTTCCTATCCTTTCATCAGCTGGATTCGCCCAGTATCTGACAGTCAGTGATCCCAAGAAACATATAAAGAAAACAAAAGTCAACAAGATAATGGCCCTTCATATTAAAAAACAACAATTAATAAATTAAGAATAAAAAAGGCCAGTAATTTAATCCATGCTAGCAACTACTCAGCTTAGAAAGGATTAAATTGTAAAAAGGAATACATTAACAACAAGTTTAACGTGCGGAAATAATGATAATGACAATACAATAAAAAGCATATTTTCTTTATATGTTTCTTGGGATCAATGAATGTCAGATACCGGCGAATCCAGCTGATGAAGGTTGCGAAAGCTGAAACAGCTGTTCTGGATTCCCGGTATCGAAAAATCTAAAAACAGATCAGTGATTCCTTTATTCCTGTGCGAGTAGGTTTTCATTGTATTGTTAGGATTAAAGTAATTTCATAATAATAATAAAAATAAATAAATACAGTCAATGAACATCTCTTAGTTATTGTAGTTCCTGTTAATCTCTTTCTTGTAACTTGAGCATTACATCTTTCAAGGTATATACATGTATAGAATACATTATTATAGAGTTAATATATTTTAGTTTCGTTCTAATATTCAATGATATTCCAACATCAATAAAGATAACTCTGCGTTCTAGAAAAAGTAGAACAAAGGAACAATTCTATTTCAAATAATATATATCTGTTTCTGTTCCATTTTAATTTCAAATAATATTCAATAATTCAGTTGGTGAGTCCTTTTTAAATATAAAAAAATATGTTAAATTAATTATGTTGTAAGTACTATCTACTCTTAATGTTAAAAAAACAACAATGGATGAGACCAAATTATTTACAAGTGACATCCTGGAACAGCTGTTTCACGCTCGTTGACGATCATCAGCCAGGAGAAGTCACAGTAAACAACAAGGTCTCCTTACTGAGACTAGTATGAACAATACATCGGAAGCGTAGTGGTGTCTCAAAAGAAAAAAACACAATGAAAAAAACCAGTGAGAAAATTCATGTGCCAGCGAGAGCGACTTTAATGAATTTTTGAGGCCGCTCTCGCTGGCACATGGATTTTCTCTACTGGTTTTTCCATTGGTGAGTTTTTCATTGTGTATTTTTTCCTTTGAGGCACCACTGCACTTCCGTTGTATTACTCTTAATGTTGTTGATAATTAAATTAGTAAATTTTACTACTCATCATCATCATCACTATACTTTCAGAATTTCTTTTACTTTTATAAATCGCGTTTTAGTCAATAAAGCAAAAAAGAAAATATAATTTTTAGAAAAGAAAGATAATTTTTAATTTTAATTCATCATTTGTTTATAAATAAATATAAAATAAGTTTATTACTTATTTCCCTTTATTTGCTTTTCTAAATGTTATTTTTATTAATGAATTAAACTTTAACTAGCATTAATTATATTTAGTTACTGTAGTTAAATGTAGCAGAACTTTATTTAATCCACTTTTATTTATTTAATTCCATTCTTTATTTCTTCTTTATTAATAATAACTAACTTTTCAATTTTTTAGTTGGATGATATCTTGGTGACATTTTATTTGAAAATATATATTATTATCTTAATTTTTTATGTTTCTTTTTTTTTTTCTATTATGCAACATTTGTGATAAATCAGTGCAAAGTAAGTGTTAATATTTTAAAATACACTCTGTTGTTTTCCAAACTTTGTGAATTATATGAAAATCTTGTCTAAATACAAGGCGTTAAAACTTATTGTCGGCGAGAACCCTAGCACCCAAAGGACAGTTGCCCAGGCTGTAGGAGTTTCTCAGCCATCGGTTGCACGGATAATTAGGCGTGATCTGCAATTAGAAATGCATCATAAAGCTCGCGTTCACCGTCTACTTCCTCGACATGTTGCTGAAAGCAAGACCAACAGCCGAAAGCTTTACGAGCACCACTTATCGAGAGGAAAATGGAAGTACGTCACTACCTTGAACGAGGCATGGATCTACCTTAGTGATACCAAGAAGCCAAGGGTAACATTTTATCGCCCTTTTAAAGCCAAACTAGATCCGAGTGGTAACGCGAATGCAAAGAAAACTTTTCGAGAGGATTGTTGTAGGATACAGCTGTAGAGGAAAGTTGCCGCTGAGGAAGGTACCTGCGAATGTCAAGATTAATGCTGCCTTTTACCGAGAATTGTATCGTGACGATATTCCTGCATTGTACGGCAGCGACAAAAGGAAAGTGTGGATTCATCAGGACAAGCCTTACAGCTAGAGCGACGCAGTTGTACATGGCCAATACGGCCAGTGAAACCGGAATACGAGCAATCCCATGCAGTATGATTCCTGTAAAATCCCCCAATGCATCTCCAATGGACTTCTACGGGTTCGGATTACGTAAACGGGCTCTGGGAACACGACGACCGAAAACAGCGTTCCATGATACCCGAGCCTTTAAGCTATGGGGTTAACATGTGTAAATAAGTTTCGCCATTAACATGACCATCCAAAAATATGGTGCTAACAAATGATGCTACTACTACATAATTGGAGGTGCGGGAACGTCCCGGCCACATGGTATGATAATCTTGAGCATTCTTATTTTAGATTCAAAAAGTCGAAAAAATTTATGTAAACATATGAAGCAACGTTAAAACTTTCAAAAACATTCATATTATGCATTTCCAAGATATTTCATAAGATTTCATTAGATTAAGGTTATTTAACTTATAACAAATTCAAGAAATTAAGATAAAAATTACATTTAAAAATCCATTCCAATTATATTTTTAATTCTTCACATTAAACAAAAATTTCAATATTAGTCGGTAAGTATATCTGAAATGTTTTCTCGCCATTAATTTGATGATAATTGAAATTTTTAAAATTACAAGAAAATAATTACAAGAAAATAATTTAATTAAGAAGAATAAATCTTCTTAATTAAAAAAAGATTTCTTTTCTTTTCTCATAACTAAGATTCATGTTGGATTTTTTAATTATTAAAATGTAAAAAAAAAATTCAACCTTTAGAAAATAATATTTTATTAGAGTTATGGTTAAGCACAAGTGTTATATCATATTCAGCTAAAAAAAGCCAACATTAAATTGACAAAGATACGGAGTCATTTAGTATCTATTTAAGTGGCAACAGAATTTTCAAAACACAATAGAAAGTAAAATCTGAGAAAAGAAGATAAAAGTTACTTTTTCAAATTAATTAAATTTAATTCTTAAAATAAAACAAAAATTACAATATTTAGAGAGCAATTACGTCAGAAATTTTATAGCACTTAAAAGTTATTTATCAATAAACGATTCTAATTTGTTTTACTTGAAAAAAATTATCATTTTGTTCTCTACATTCTTAGGACTGGTATTGAACTAGTGATGATAATAAAACATCTGAAAGCTCTTATAGTTAACGTCTAAAAGACTCTTATCACAATCTTTTTTCGTTGTTAAGCGACCTACA